>OW679199.1:98725667-98755037 GCA_940337035.1 Agriotes lineatus
ATAACCATCCTTAATACCTCATAAAAGTTTAATTTTCCTTAGTAATGCTATTCACTTTTGAACTTGGACAATCTATGTAGTTCGTCCATTTAACGTAATCTCTATTGTCTGTGTATATTTGATTTCTATATTTTAGCTCATATGTTTATTGGGTATAATCGGCGCACTAAAAGTTTGTATTAAAGTACTATATCATTGACTATTATACATTTAACTTTGATTGTGTGTGTTTTAGTTACTGCAAACTGAGTTATGTATGACCTGGTTAAGATATTTATTGCATTTCAGATTATTGTGATTTTGGGAAAACTTTGAGTTTATGAGTTCTCTTTCTATCTGAAAATGAGACTCATTGGCGCTTTTTTTGCACTAATTAATGAATTGAAGCTTTTGTAAACAACCTCATCGTAAGTTAACCGGTAATCAAATGTGTCCATGTAATGACGTTGGTTTGATTTTGGGTCAAATTTCGTATCGATATGTTATTTAAAACAAGGAAAATTATTTTCCGGAGTGGTTTAGAAGCGTTGACATATGGTTGATGATACTCTATAGAGTTAAGCAGAGAGTAATCGTATGTTGAAGATTTTTTTTCTTGCAGTGGCATTGCATCTTTTACTCAAAATTAATCCATACACCCTAGTAGCACATCTACTAATCTCTTACCTTTCTTTACTCAATAGCTTTAAAATAGTATATATTATGTACCACACTAAATGTGGAAGTGAGTGTCAATCAAATTTTCTATTTTGTTAATGTCTTTACGGAAGACCCTGCAGTTGTCGCTCGCTTCTAGAGTCTTCATTTATATATCCCTCTAGTCTATTGCAGCTGTCGACTCCTCGTAAAAATGTCGTTGCTGCAAATTGCATTTTCATGGAATGTCCTTTAGCAGGAGTCTATATTTGACTGCCAGAGTAGGAATTGTAACAACTTTGTATAATTTTAACTACGTCATTCTTATTTATTTATGTCGCAATCTTAAAAATTGGAATTTATTGTAAATTAGTGTCATCCATAACATGTTAGTATCTCATGGGCAGCTATATTCTTTCGTTATAGTATTTAACCTGGACATCTGCAGTATGGTGCTAAAATTTTTATTTCTGTTTACCTGGAATACCTGAGGATGTTATTTTTTCCAAGTCGTTTATGGAGAAGCAAACCCATGATCCTGTCGAATTATTACTTACCAAGCTTATTGCACCATGTTCTCAATGAATACTGGCGTTGTGATGAAACAGTAGTGTTCTTTATAGGCAAAATTGGCAAAAGATCATTTTGTCAGAAATCTTCATGAAATCTGCACATGCTATTTTGTTTTTTACTTCTCTTTTCAGGATATTGTTTATTTTCCAGTTGTTACAACTTTAGAATATCATCTGCACTCCAAATGTTATTTTATTGGTTCCTGTAGCTCAAACACCTTTAGTACATTTTAGTTTCAGATTATAGCACTGGTTTGATTAATCGATATGAGCAAAAATAAACCAAATATTTAGGGCGCCAGACTCAAAACATGTCGGGATAAAACTCCTAAAGTCACCGGAGACAGTTTATATACTACGATAAATTTCCTGTAGAAGAATGTACTTTACAAATGCAGTATAAAAAAGTAACAATAGTAACTACCCAACATAACTGTAAAAGTATTCCAGCTTTTGCGGAATTGTTATTTGTTTGCTATTTTAACCTTCGAGGTAAATTGTTTTGCAACACTCGTTGCTGTCGTCCGTTTCTGATGCTAAATAGTTTTAGTATGACCTCCATTTATTATCTACTAGATAATTTCATATATTAATATCCTGAAAGTGATTAAATTCATCTGAAAAGTTTATTTAAAATAAAATGATATCGCCTTCGTTTGGAAAAACGGTTATTGAAACAGTTGTATCAAATATATATTAAAACGTGTAAAGACATATTTTAAAAATACCACAACTATACAGTTCTTTGTTTGCATTACACAGTTTTTGTTTTTGATCCTGTATAAAAATACTAGATAACGGCCGTAAATAAATCAGCTGTATCAAATATGCATAAATTAATCACTCCTTGTTGAAAATGAGCTTTTGCAAACGCCAAACTTCTAAAAATAACATACGAGTATCATTGGTTATTCCAGTAGCTCCACAAAAGCCCTAAGGAGTCATAATAAGCGATTTTGCTGGATGATTTGATTTTCACATATAATCTCATAAGAGCATTAATTCTTTCCGGAAATTTGTTTGAGTGCGTTCCAACAACATCGTCCCGCTCGGGCAAATTAGAACGTTTTTGGAATACACGAAAAATAATTTCCGGATATGAATTAATGCTCGAATGTAGATTCGCTAAGAAAATCGTAACCACACAAACCCTCACAGTTAAGTTGGTCTACATACAAAAAATTTCCAAAAAATTTTGTTGTTGTCTTGGTTACGGCTCGTGAACTAATTTTTCTATTGGTTATTAGTGAGTGTCGTACGATTTTCACCTAAAATGTTGACTCCACAATAAAATTTATAAATTGTATACGTCATTACACAGATGTAATTGGCGCATCAAGGCTGATGCTTAAAATACGATAAATTACAAACGAAAGTCACGCCAGTTCCGTAGCTGTTCTTGAACTAACTTTCACCTGATTGATGAACCGGTTCAGCCAGACGTAAATTACTTACGATATCAATGAAAAACCTATTAGCGTCTAAAGGCAAGACTATATTTAGAAATAAATAATATTTGTTTTTCATAGACCTTTTTGCATTGTTGAATTCACTTTAAACGCATTTTCATAATCTAGTAATGTACTTGCCATTGCAAAATTAGTGCTGTTATAAAAAAGTACTTCACAATAGGTACTAAATCTAAACCTATGGAAAAACTTATTACGAAAGTACTATATCAAATAATGTTGCTGTCTACACAATCAATATTAAATACATATAATAAGCGACTCAAACATTCTTACAAAAAAACAATGTTTTGTTTGATAGTTTTGAAAAATCAGTTACCATTGTTTTAGTTACATGTCAGTATTCTATACTATAAAATGTATTGGCTAGGCAACATCAATGGCATGCAAATTAGAACGACTTTTTTTCGCATAAATAATTCGCGCAAGACTATGGATATCGACAGATGGACGACAAACAAACCATATAAATCACTACTAATTAAAAAAAAACATGCGAGCAGACATGAATATATATCAGTTTTGAGTAAAAATAAAGTCAAGCAGGTAATAATTTCTCAAAATACAAAACAAAAAAAGAATAAAAAACGACTTAATATATAACCAAAGCTTGGGCAGTAATTAATTACCTAAATTAGTAATTAAATTCCTGTTTGTTGATTTGTCTTGGAATTGAATTACTTTTCAAATACGGTAATTGTAATGGGTAAATGCCATTTATGTTAGAAAGCACTTGACAATTACTTTTTGAAAGTATTTAATTATTCTATTCAACTACTCAATGACTTTTGAGTAATTAAATTACTCTAAAGCATTTAAATTACATTGCAGGTATTTGAATTACCTGCGGTAATTGAAATTACAGGTGGCAGTTGAATTACTTTCTGGCAATTCAATTACTAGATACTGCCTCGATTGGGTATTAAATCTTAAGAACGCAAAAAATAAGATACGGCCTTATTAAGTTATATGTCTAGCAAATGGCAATAGGGCATTCGTGGAGTAAGTATAATTTATAATTGCCAATGACTAGTCGGATAACAGCTAGTTGTGTGCACCATCAAAAAGATATTTGGTGCAGGCGCGTAAATTTGTAGATGGGAATGAGATGTGCATGTGTTGTGTCTTATGTAGTGTAGGCTATGTAGGATGTAGCATTGCTAATAATTTCTGTGTAAGAGGCATAAAATATGTCTGCGGATAGTACAGATTACAGAGTAAAGTAGGACAAAAATATAATTTAACCTTTTTCATAAAATTGACTACAAATAGCTTCAATATACAATATTAGTTCAAAGCAATTATTTATTAATTTAAATTTGCTTGTTGCTAACGATGTATTAGTAGTAGTACATGCTATCTAAATACTACTAAATACAAATATACGACAATATCTAGTAATTGAATTACTATTTCATTCGAGTAATCGAAAATCTGGTAATTCAATGACTTCGTTGGGAGGTAATTGGTAATTAATTACTTTCTTAAAGTAATTTGCCCAACCCTGCATATAACCAACAAACTATAGGAGAATACGTAGAGAAAATAGAGAAAGGCTTAATAAATCTGAGAGATCATAACATAAAAAAGATATGGGAACGTTAAAGAGTAACAACGAATGGAAGAGATCAAAACAATAATAAAAAAATTGGGAACTAACAAATGTTCCTGTGAAAATGTATACAAGGGTTATATAAAAGAGACAATTCAAGAAAGTCTAGGTAGGAGACGACATGTCAAAAAATGGAGCAAAGTAGCACTATATCCAATTTAGCAAAAAGGGAAGAAAAACAAAATTTCAAAATTGCAGAAAAGCTGTTGGACGTAATATAACGAGTGATTATTATTAATGGTTGTGGGTCCCCAGTGCCTTGGAAATATAAATTGCAGGAACATAATTACTTACTGTATATTTCACAGACATAATTCATACATGCATACAATGGAGCTGTAAAAGCAAAAAGAAGGGAATCCCCAAGGCGTAATGTTACAACCAGGCTGTCAGCGACGTTAAAGACTCAAATAGAAGTGGTAGTTACAGTAAGAAGATTATAAACAGAATTAATAAAGTAGTTAGTAGTTAGTAGTATTTGTTGGGAGACTGATGTCCACAAATAGGCCTTCATAGGCCCTCTTTGCCAACCCCGTAGACAAGGTCTAAGCATCCAGAGTACCAGGTACCTTAGTCGTACTTAGAATTTTGCTGAGACTAAAGAGTTCCAACCCTAGCAAGGGATCTTTTACATGATACACATGGGACCCACGGCTTTACATCACTTCCGAATAATGGCATTCTATAGAGGTTCTCATCGGCATTTTTATTTTTTAAAAACCTCACCGGGATCGGGGATTGAACTCTTGACCCTTAGACCATTAGCCAGACTGCTTAATCACTGAGCTTTGAAATTAAAAGGTGTTAAGTAAATATTCGGAGCAAAAAACGTGAACGGAGGATTGACAAGAACAATCAATTAAAAAATCTGTAACATGTGTGCTAAGTCAAATATCATTAACGTAAGTAACCATAAAACATCGATTGGCGATATATAGCAAGATTGCCCGCAAAAAGCATCACAAAAATCACTTTAATACATATAAGAAGAGAAATGACAAGGAATGCACGAAAATAATAATTTAGAAGATATTTAAAAAAACTGGGGGTTGAAAACTGTTCGGAAAACGCAGATGATAGTCACGGGAAAATCTTCGGATCTTCAAAGCCTGTGGAGTTGATAATATATACACAGGGTGTCCGTAAAGTTTTTTCCTATCGATGAAATAAGTATGGCGGGTTCATCATCACTTGTAGCATACATAAATCCTCCCTCAAAAGGCCTCCCAAAGCATCGTAGGCGACTATAAAAGTGAAAATCTCTACAGCCCTACCACAGCGGGAAACTTATTTTGAATGTTACGCTAAGTGCAACTAAGTGTGTAGCGTCACGAGCGACAAATTACATCTACGACTCTAGTCTAAAAACCAAGCAGTTTAAAACTTGGACCTCGGCAACGTTACAGCATATGTAAACTGCAGGGGATCAGAGACCACAAGTAGCCCTCGAACCCTTTTGAGCAACAAAAAATTGGCTGCGCAGGAAGCAGGGGAATTCTGGTTGTCCCACCACAGACAAAGAGGCTGGCAATAAGACACTCGGGTGGCGCAAGCCGTCCGAACAATACTGACATAACACTTCGCCGAGGAAACATCCTGAACCAAACTTCGATGCCTTGACCTTAGAAACAGACCACAGTGGCTAAATTGCGCTTTCGAAAAAACAAAGGGTCCGCAATCCACAACAACCATCCACTTACGCAACGCAACGCAAGGTAATATAAGCAAAACACGGAAGCAACTAGCGGCTCATTCTGTCATTCCATTCCATTCGATTCAAAGATTTTTGTTAGCATTCGGTTCATCCGTAATCAGTTCAATCACCAGTGTTCTGTTTACAATATCGGACACAGAGTATTTGTCTATCGTTTGTTTCGGGTCGAACCTCGCTTCACTTGCAACTTGTTGGTTAACATATCCTGTCAAAATATCAGGCCGTGCAACTGTTAGCGCTTAAAAATGTTTTAATCGCACACTCTATTTGTGTAGCTGTATGTCTTGCTACATGTATGTATTGCAATGAACAGAACTTAAGCATTTCGAATTATAACAGCAAATGATAATGTTTCAAGATTTTCAAATAATGTTTTAAATAACGTTCTGTAAATGTGCTAATTTGAATTCGCTATTGTATAAAATAGCATTGGCCTTAGAAACAGAGTACAATAGCTAAATTGTGATTTCGAAGAAACAAAGGGTTCGCAAGCCACAACAACCCCCCACTTACGCAACTGGGAAAGTAGTATAAGCAAAACAAGGAAGTAACTAGCGGCTCATTCTGTCATTTGGCATTTGGTTCATCCTTATTCAGTTCAATCATCAGTGTTCTGTTTACAACATCGGACACAGAATGTTTGTCTATTGTCTGTTTGGTATCGCACTTCGTGTCACTTGCAGCCCGATGGTTAACATATCCCGTCGAAATATCAGGTCGTGTAACTGTTAGCGCTTAAAGGTGTTTTAATCGCACACTCTACGTGTATTTCGTAAACATGCGAATTTGAATTTGCAAATGTATAAAATAGCATGGGACTTAAAACAATAATTTGTAAAACGTTATTCAAAATAGTGTTATCCATGATTTGAATAATACGAATGTAATCAGAACGGGCTTTGAAATAATAATAGCAATGTCAAATCGACGTAAAAAACGCCAATTGGGGGAAACAAAGAGAAGGCTGTGTTATTTTGGCTTCACCACAAAAGATTAATTTATTCGTAAATAAATACCCTTTCCCAATTAAAGTGAATTTTAAATTAATTCAGTGTCCTTTGGGTACGCTGTAGCGAATTAGCCTTTGATTATTGGCACCGCTACAGAGTGTTTTGAATTGTGCTTCGAGTAGCTGTACGTTGAAGGCTGTTTTGAACGTCCTGGCAAGTTAGTTAGAGCCTGAAAGCATGATTTAGACAGCAACCCCTCTTGGAAAGCAGCGGAGATCTAGGTGTGAGACAAATACCTGATTTGGAAGCAGTTGGATCGAGCGAGCAGCAGGCGTTGGTTGCCAAAGGTAGTCGGCTAACGAAGAGAAAGAGAGCCCATTTGTTGTGGGACTTGCTGCGGCCCTTATTTAAGTTCCATCTATCGCAGAAGCGAAAATAAGGTCAGTAACCATTAATTCTAAAATTGAAAGTAGTGAATTTTCTTTGGCATCAGTTTGTGTTTTTACTTCCAGTCAAAGCGTCTCCCAGTGTTTTGTCAAATTGGCGTCTGATTAGTTACATTTTTATTATCAGCTAGGCATGGCATTGGTACGTAATCGTTAACGTAATTTGTTGATATTTAAGCCAATAGAATGTGTGTATTTCACAGCTTGTTCCAATTAGTTCAAATATCCCATATTATTGTGATCCCAATAATTTATTTAAATAGCCAACATATTACAATTCCTTATACAAATCAATATAAAATTTGGTATAACGTGGAAACCCTACCAAATTGAGATAAGAGTCAATAATTAAATCTAAATAAATAAATATAACATAGTAATAGTCGGGCAAATGAGAAGATAGGCAGCTATTCGTAATTAACACCAAAATCCAATTAATAATATTTATTTGTTCCTCACTTGTAAACATAAATTTATCAAGTCACTGTATTAACCAAGAAAATTTATTTTAACAAGTTACTAACTTGTAAAATCTTTTTTGTAATACCTACTTGTTAAATATTTCTTTAAGTACTGTTTACTACTGCGTAAGCAACCTCTTTACGGCCCGGCCGTAAAAAGTGTCCGTAAAGACCACGGCCTGCTAAATTGTGTGCCAAACGTCAAAGCAGCAGCAAGCAAGCCTTCAACTCCACATAGAAGAAGGCGCAAAAAACTGCTATAACTCCTGAACATACGCTAAAATAACTTGCTCATTCAGAATATTAACGTCTTTAGGAATATCTTCATAATTTTCTACAGATGTCATAAGTTACGAACTGGTTACAACTTAAAAGTGCTTACAACCATACACGAAATTGGAAATAACTGACATTTATAAACAACAGTTGCAACGTTCTACGCACTCTCAATCATTCTAAAATATCGTTACACAAACCTAGCGTTTTGATGAAAATAAATTAGAAAAATATAGATATGACCGAATTGTATGTAGGTATTACAAAAACTATTGTACAATACACGTCCGTTAGGGCCTTTACTGCCTCGCCAGTATTATTCGACTCGCTCTTCGAGCTCGTCTCACAAATTCTCTGGCTCGGCAGTAAAGGCTATCCTAACGGACTTCTACTGTAAAACACTATACAGTTAACTGTCAGTTTTACAAGCGTGCTCATAGATAAATGATAGCGTGCAAAGCAAGAGTTGTCTTCCTTAGTATGTGTCATATTGATGAATTTAGTTGCTTGTCAGTTTGACATTTTGAATAAATGGTAAATTTCTAGTTATTTACAAGTGAGGAACAAAGAAAATATTCAACAATACACGCAAGGTAACAGGTTTTACTAGCTCAAGAAGCTTCTCCTATTCGCCAGTAAAAACCCTCTTACCAAGCTAGTAATGTTAAATACTATCACATAGCCCAGCCGTATCATTCGTCGTAGTATATATGTATAAATGTGTAGTGAAACAGCAATCGCGAAATAAGAAACATTGACGGTGTGACATTTCACAAAGCTGGTTGGTTTTCCAGCATGATTTATGTTGCCATGACAACAAGAAAGTACGTAAATTTTGTTTACAAGAAAAATAACTGCTGTACGTTTAATTAAATTTATTTACTTGAATTATAAAACTACAGTTAGGACAATTTGACATATTTATAAGACTTCTATCTGTAACAAACTACAACGAAAATTATTAATAAATTCTTCAGACAGATTCAATATAAAAACTGCCTTCAAGTCCACAACAACTCTAAGAGGCATGATGACGCATTCCAAGCCGCAGAACGAAGATCAGAGTTCAAAGAACTGTATCTACAGCGTACCGTGAGAGTGTGGAAGACAATACATAGGGGAAACACAACGACCCCTACGAGTGAGATTATCGGAACACCACAAAAATGTTAGAAAGGGCGAAACCATCAAATCCAAGATCGCAGAACACGTCTGGAACGAGGATCACCACATACAATGGGAAAACGCATCAATTTTAGCTAACGAGGAAAACAGGTTCCGTAGGAAGCTGAAAGAAGCTACATACATAGCGCTGACAGTAGAACCAATTAGCCAAGCTAGCGTAGAACTAAAGCCCATTTGGATGCCACTGCTGCGCAGAGAATTAGAAAAATAGTTTGCTGCCTATACAGCTGTAAAATACGAGGAGCGTTCAAATATGAACGATAATTTGAAATGCGCTCCAAAAGACAAAGACATGCACAGAAGTTTTATATATTAATTAATGCTCTGGAATATGACCTACTTTCATTCAGTCGTTAAGTCGTCATAATACATTTTCGTTCAATTGGCAAGCATATGTGAGGTGGGAGTGCATGCAAGCGTGGAACAACGCATTAGTAGTAAGTTTCTTATCAACGAAGATATCAAACGACAAGAAATTTGTGTAAGAGTTAAAAGACAGTTTGATGCGCAACTACTATCAGGCATAAACGTTTACAAAAGGAGTAAAGCGCTTAAAGATGGCTGCCAAGGTGCGGAGAATGACCGCAATCTCGCCGTGAATAACATTGACAACAGAAGAGAATGCTGACAGAGTAAAATGCACTTATTTGAAACGATTGTCGATTTACAGTGAAGGATATTACTTCTGCATTAAATATCAGTAGGGGTAACTTGAAAAAAAACGCGAGTTCACTGTCTGCATCTTACAGGATAATGCTCGACCCCATTTCGCTATTCACACGCTGATTACGATCCAAAAATTTTTTTCGACCATGCAGTCCTATTTACCATACATTTCTGACGTTGTTCTATCAGTTTCTTATTTGTTTGGACCCCTAAAAGAGCTTCTAGGAGAAAAATACCTCATTGTAATGAAGAAGTCATCGAAAATTGTTCCGAAATGGGTGCGATAGCACCCAAAAGAATTTTTTTCACGTGGAATACAGAAACTTCCGGAAAGATGGCACCAGTTTATTAAAAGAGAGGAAGGCTGAGTAGAATAATGACATGATATACATTATACTCCTTGCGTATTTGAACGCTCCTCGTATATATAAGTTTATAACTAAAACATATAACCGATCTGGTGGCCTAGTGGTAAAGGTGACAGGCTAGTAATCACAGCGATCAGCGGTCCTGGGTTCAAATCCCGGAGTAGGCACGAGTGTACGTATAAAGACGCACAATATCAGTCCTTCTCAGGACTAACCAAGTACACCGTTAGAAAAAAATCAATATGAGTTCCGCTTTGTGCTTTTTAAATGAAGAGCCCAGGGATCTCTCTAAATAGCTGCATAAAAAATTATGTCGCTAGAAGTTATATTGGCACATGGCAAAGTTTTAGACAAACAATTTTATTCAATGAATCTTCAATAAAAAGGGCTGTATATAATCCAGACTGATTAAGGAGGATCTAGCAAATTAAGTTATAGCATAGGGGTCAATGGAATGCGACATTTCGAGACATTCAGGTCCACTAACCTACTTTGTAATAAATATTAATGATAACAAGTTTGGTTAAGAGCATCTTAACAAAACGAGTTTTGTTAAGTGTCATTAGCAAACGTGTATCGTTCAATATTTTATCGTCATCAATAGATTCTGGTTCAAAGTATTCTTTGTTTTATGAGTACGGTAATGAAGCTCTTAATGATACTCAAGTGAATTTGGTAAATAGTCTATAACAACACCGATGAAGATAATAGATATTAACAATACAATTTTGATTATGAGTATCTTAACCAAACAAGTTTGATTGCCAAACCGAGGCGGTGAGCCGTGTTTTGCTGCAATCATACTAGCCTCGTTATGTGCCATAAGCAAATGTGTATTGCTCAATATTTTATCTTCATCAATAAACTTTAGTTCGATGTATTTTCTTATATAAAAAAGTGCGGTAATGTACATTACCGCTCTTAACGATACTAAAATTAATTTGGTTAAGAGTCTAATAACACCGATGAACAAGTTTGATTATGCGCATCTTAACGAAATGAGTCTCGTTAAATACCATAAGCAAACGTGTATTGTTCAATATTTTATCTTCATCAATAAATTCTGGTTCAATGTATTCTTCGTTTTATAAAAAAGAGTGCGGTAATATCTATTACTGCACTGAGTGCGTTAATAAAGCACTTAACGATACTGAAATAAATTTTGTAAATAGTCCATAACAACACCGATGAAGATTATAGCTTTTAACATATTTAGGAATGTTGTGAGTATCATCACTGCCCCAGATGTTGTCAAGGCTGTTACGTTTCATAGCATCCGTGGTCTGTTCAATAGTTTATCGGTTTTAGTATGGTAATGGTTGCCATGTACGATAAAGGAATATTACCGTACAGATACAGTTATGACTTAGTTACCAGCCTACTTTTGTATATATAAACAAAGGCTTAATATCCTGAAACCCTGAATTTTTTTATAACGAGTGTTGATTAATAAAACCGTTCTGGGACATATAACATGACAAGTGAGAGTACTTAGGTGCACTGAATCTAGATATACGTTCAGTTAAACATGCCAACCCCAAACAGTGTTATCAATGTACACCATTTATTTCAGATTGTATAGAGCAGTGGTCGCCAACCTGTCGATCGCGAGCTACCGGTAGCTCGCGGGGGCAATTCTGGTAGCTCTCACAACGATTTTAATTTAAAAAATACAAAATCAGAGAAGCTTCCTAAAATTCCACAAAAAAATCTAATTGTCATAATATTAAACATAAACAGCGGCAACGTTGCGGCGAGCGATCTGCCGCTGACGCCATCAAGCTAGAATCGGCTAGAACCGACCAGCCGGACCAGTGCGTTAGTGTTCGAGAACGATCTGGATTGCTTTGAACGGGATAAATACGCACGGCGCGGCGACATTGCGCTTAGTTTAAAACTGAACGCGTAACCAACGTCCAGCGGTTGGGTTAGTAGTGAACAACAAAAAATAATATTATGGCAAGCAGTTGTAAGAAGGTAAAGACATACCACTTTCATTCGGAATGGGAAGAACAATACTTTTTTACAGAAGTTAAAGATAAAAATGTGTGTTTGTTATGTAATACTTCGGTCTCCGTTGCTAAAAAAGGAAATATTGAGAGACATCATAAAACTGTACATTCTAATTTTGAAAAATCATTCCCACTACATTCTGCCGCCAGAAAGGAGAAACTGAAACAGTTAAAAAAGCAGTTAATTGGACAACAATCAATATTTTTAAGAACAATCGACAAAAATAAGGCTGCAACTGAAGCATCGTACCGTGTGTCCCAGATAATTGCACAAAAAAAGAAACCTTATGAAGACGGGGAAATGATAAAACAGGCGTTTTTAGAAGCTGCTGACTCGTTATTTGCCAACTTTAGAAACAAAGACGAGATAGTTTCAGCTATAAAATCTATGCAACTTTCTGCTAATACAGTGATGAGACGTGTAGAAGTAATGAGCAATGATATTTTTTTACAGTTAAGAACTGACTTAGATAACTGTGTTTATTTTTCACTTCAACTGGATGAATCAACAGATGTCGTTGACACTGTCCAGATGGCCGTGTTCGTCAGGATGCTTTTTGGTGATTTTACGATTAAAGAAGATCTTTTGAAGTTTATTCCACTGAAAGGACACACTACTGGACAGGAGTTGTTTTCTCATTTAAAAAATATTATTTCTTCCGAGAAAATTCCAATATCGAAAATGGTAAGCTTGACAACCGATGGCGCTCCAGCTATGGTGGGTTTTGATAAGGGTCTGGTGGCGTTATGTCGTAAAGATGAAACTTTTCCGCAATTTCTCTCTTACCACTGCATTATCCATCAGGAAGCATTATGTGGAAATTTCCTGAAACTAAACAACGTTATGAAACTGGTGGTAAAAATTGTGAACAAGATTAGAGCTCAAGCGTTACAAAGAAGATTATTCAAAACCTTGGCCGATGAAGTTGACTGTCAATACGGGGACCTACTCCTTCACTCTGAAGTTCGATGGTTAAGTAGAGGACGGGTGCTGAAACGTTTTAATGATGTCCTATCTGGCATAGTTCAATTTTTCAAAAAACGCGATGAACCGACTCCGGAACTAGAAAATTCCATCTGGCTTAGAGATTTTGGTTTTCTCGTGGACATTACCGAGAAATTAAACGAACTTAATTTGCAGCTTCAGGGGAGAGACAAAGAACTAGCAGAAATGATTTCTGATATAAAAGCATTTATCAAAAAGCTGGAGTTTTGGGAACAAAACCTAATTAACAGCGATGCCAAGCATTTTCCTATTCTTTCAGAAAAAATATCTCAAAATCCATTAGAACCCTATGACAGCAAATATCATGTAGAAATAGTTTTTACCCTGAAGAATAACTTCAAAAATCGTTTTAAGGATTTCAACGAAATGGCTTTAGTAGCGCAGTTTGTTGTTTCACCCTTTATGGAAATTGATATCCAACAGTTTGCAACTTGTGTTATGCAGAACTTTGGCGAAGACATCACTGCAACAGAAATGGAAGTAATTGATTTTCAAAATGATTTAGCCTTAAAATCGTTAGTCTCAAGTACCAAATGTATCTGGCCTATTGTAAGTAAAGACAAATATTCAGTTCTATGCCGTGTTGCCTTGAAAGTGAAAGCATTATTCAGTTCAACCTATTTGTGTGAATCTTCTTTTTCCAATATGAAGTTTATTAAGAACAAATATCGCAATCGACTTACAGATGAACATTTGGATAATTGTATTCGAATGGCTGTATCAAATTATACTGCAAACATTAAAAAAATTACCGATGAGTCTGAGTGTCAGCCTTCTCATTGAACGTGCTTTTTTATTTTTCAATGTTTATGTTCATGATAGTGCGTTACTTTTTTGTTGTTATTATTAACTATTTTTAAATCTTCCGTGACATGCCGTTGTGGCTGGATAAAAGTTTGTGTTTATTTTTCAAACAACTTCGTTTGGTAGGTAGGAATGTAGTTATTATTAGTACCTATGTATTATGTATTACCAGTTAAATAAATAGTAAAATAAATACATATAATGATAAATTAACTGTGAATTATTTCATTTACGTTGCTTTACGTGGCTTCCGTGTGGGTAGCTCGCTGTTTATTCCAAAATTAACAAGTAGCTCAACACATTGAAGAGGTTGGCGACCACTGGTATAGAGCGTCGTATATAGCGAAGAGGAAATAATAAATCAAATAATCGTTGTCGATAATAATTACGCTAATGCAATATTATGTAATTTGACACTGATTGGAGGATACTTAATTTCACAAAAATCAATATCCAATTCTTGTTAATTGAAATATCGACGGATTATTTAATTTTCGTTTCGTGGAAATCGAATCACCAAGAATACACATCAAAGAATATACAGTGACTTTCGAACATTACATAAACGCATTAGAACAATGTTTGACCTAGATGGTGCACCAATTTGTACTCAGAAATGCCATGAGAACACAGGAAACTCTAAATGCAGTGTAAATTCTGTTTTCAAAAATGTTGAGATCAACGCAAAAATATATTAGCTTCTTTTGTTGACCACCGTGCAACAGACAGCGGCATATTAACCTAATTCGGATGGATAGTGAAGTCAACGGTGTCCTCGTGAACACTTATTTGATGGGACAGATGGAATGAATTTTTTATAAAGTTAACGCTACCAGTGTAGCATTTGCACTAAATACTCGTATTAAGGTAAATGCTGAATTCATGGCTTTTAATTGCCAGCCTTACGAAAACGCAATACCACATTTTAATGAACACAATAATGAACAGGTCAATCAGTTCAAATATCTAGGGAACTTACTACAACTGGAAAATGAGATAAAATGTCAGACAGGGGTATTTTCAGAAAAATTGAACCTCTGATTTGAAATGATAACCTTATCGAAAAACTACAACGCGTATAATCAGTGTCGGCCCTACTTTACGGCGTGGAAACGTGAACGATTAAGATTAGCTTCCTACATCGATTAGAATTAGAAGGATTAAAGATGCGGATTGGCCGCAGAATGCTCAGAGTACCGTGAACAGATCGGGTAACTAATATAAAAGCACCGAGTCAAAGCTAGTCGTTACAAGCAAACGCAAAAAATTGCATATCTTACAATCATCCCGAGGGGAGGGGATATTGGCTGCATCATTTGATTATAAAAGGTTCTAGGAAACCGAGAAGTGGACTGGAGACGAATGTCGTGGCGCAGAAATATTCGAGGCTGGACTGGTATCTACAATACTAGCAAACTTTTTGGGTTGTCCGATGAAAACCTCTATCTATAATGATCGCCAACCGAGCACGGCACATTAAGAAGGAGAAGAATACCTGTCATAAATATTTATTTTTAGCTTCCAGATCTCCAAATTCGTATGATTCGTGACAAATAGCATCGAGATCTGATTTAAAGATTCTGTCACCTTGCCTTGATAAACATTTGAAAAAATGCCAGTACTTCAGCTTCTTTAAATCTTCAAATATCGAATTTTGCGTTCATTTTCAACGTTCGCAGTAAATTTTGTTGGATTATGTGTAGGCAGTCCAGGATTTTCTTCACAAAATTTAATGATGTTCGAATTATTTACAATTATTACTGTTCGATAGTGTTGGTTCGAAAATAAGTTGCCAGATGCACGACTAATGGTGTATATAAGACGTCGAGCTGAAAACAAAGACATTTGTAGCTTCTATTTCTTGAATTTTCAGTTAAAGTTTAATAGGTGTAGTACATTTTTTAATGAATGAATCATCTTATAATCATGATAGCTGTCAGTAATCTCTTTTTGAACTGATCACGCCTTATAAATTTCTAGTTTTATCTTGAAGGTTCAATGTTTAGGTCACTCACTTTCCTACTGAAGTCTGCTAAGAACGATACATCGACTAGCCACTCAACTCAACTGCAGATGACAATCTTCTTTTTAGCGGGAAAGTTGTCCAGTAACTCCAAAAATTACTAGACCGATTTCCACTGAGCCAGCGAATATTAGGATCTAGCAGAGTTACCGCCTCACCATTTGCACATTACAACCTAAACATGTGCCTATAGGATAGAATTCACCAGTGGCGGCTGCTCATTAGCCTCCCAGCCGTCAACAGCCTATAAGGCATTAGAAAAAAGTAACTATTCTATAATTCAAAATATATGACATCATCTACCCTACCGTTACAATATAATAGGTTTAAGTAGTGAGATCCGATACCGCTTAAACATGTAAAATAACATTTACAAGTATAATCAACATAAAATAAGTTATGTGGCAACACACTCGCTGGCATCAATGCACCGAGCGGCTGGCAGCTCATGAAGGCGATCCGAAATAGGGCCCAAATTTATATATGGCAATTATGGCGAAAACGCTGAAGCAGCAGTATTGAGATAAGCAGTTTCAATGTGATGGGAGGGGGAACTGCGCTGTAGTCGAAAACATGGTAAACTGGCGATGTCATATACAAACATAGCGCTTCCAAAATTTTATGCAAATGTGGTGCAATCTAGACATTTAAAACTGCTTGCAGAACAATGACAAGCCATCCAGAGATACAGAGATTAGCGTGTGTAGTTTTGAATGTGCACGCAAACCCTTGAAAATGCGTGTAGTCCGTTTAGTACGTGGCGACTTTTCAGCAATTTCAAGTTAACGGTCTGTACAAAATTTATCAGATTACGAACTTTGATGGTAGTGGCGTGCGGTTGCATTATTAAATATAAATGTAAAAATATAATTTAAAAACGTTCAAAATGGATGAAAACGTGGCCGTTACATCGTATTGAATTGTCACGTATACATTTGCCTATAGAATTAAAATTAGAAACTTGTAATCGGTTTAACTATCCCAGGATGGTTAAGGAAACCTGTTTGAAACGTCTAAATAATTATGCGAAATAGAATTTTGCCAAGACCCTGGACAAAAATGTATAAGTGTGCAGTTTTACAGCATACACGTTGAGATTTCCCCGTGGTGGGAAAAATCAGGCAGCTTCAGATATCTTTGTGGCAGACCTATTGGAATGCGCATTCCAAATGAGTCCTGAGGTTTCAACCACACAGATACACGTTTTTTAATGAACTGTTTGGAATGTACACGCAGAATAAGTCACTGCATATGTGGCCGGTTCTTGAGAAGTAAAGTCGAGCCTTCGCAGATTTGATACTTTCCACGGGTTCGGTACTCATATAACTCGCATATTTTAAATATTAAAATCCTACTGTTACCTGAAAGGTTAAAATAAAAATCTTAGATTAAATTTCAGCCTGCAAAATAATTGGAACTCGCAATTTCACAAGACATTTTCTGTGGACATTCACAAGAAAAACAAATGAATTTGTGGATGTGATGCATGCTCTTTTGTTTTCCATTATTATATAAATTGTCCTGCTTTTAATGCTTATGTAGATTTAGTGTTGTATTTGAATATTTTTGTTTTGGGCATGTGACGTTCTTTTAGATTTTAAAACTAAAAATCATTGCCATAATTGGATCAAAACATCACCTCAATGTAGGTGAATCATTAATTATTATTTTTTGATTAAAAATTCTTAAAAATTAAGACCCTCTCAATAATCATGAGCCGCTACTGGAATTCAATGTTATTAAAGCAAAATCCATAATATAATTTATATTAAATCTCTTATACCACAAAACCTGTTAATGAATAATTCACTGTCATGCTAAAAATTCCCGCAAGGAAGCAATACCAAGAAGCTGTGCATAAAAGATTTTCTACAGCTGCGACTGTCTCCTCTCTCTAACTAGTTTCTTCTTACATCTATATCCTCTTATATTCCTCACTAAAATCCTCCTACTGCCATTGGATCATCCACTTCGTCTTGCAAGCACCTTCTTGGTCGACTCGTTTTCTTTTTTCATCGGACTCCAATTCATAATCCTTGTCATCCACGCTGTGTACTCAGTTCGTCTTATACGCCAATGCTACATCAATCGCATCTATTCTACATATAGCAATGTATTCGTTTCGACATCTACTTTCCTAAGCATTTCCTCATGCCTCCCCTTGTCCAATCATCCTACGCTGCAACATCAACGCTAGTGTTGCTTTTCCCTGGTCATAATATTTTTTCTGTTCTTTTATTTCTCTGCACCGTATAACAGTATATATTGCTTGGTATTATTGGGATAAAATATTCTGGTTTTAGTACTTTAAGAAACATTTGTAGTTAGCCTGTATTATCGGATTTAGTTCTTTAATGCATATTGAAACGGAACACAAGAATTCCTCGCCTGTATGGTTCGTTTTCATGTCTAAAAATATAGCCAACTTGTATTTATGTTTTTTATTGTAAATTACATATAATCCGCGTATTCTATCATAATGAAAACATAATCAAATTGCGTGCATACAGCGATAAACGCACGTCCAAGCCTGCTCGCAGGATTAGGGAATTTTCAAGTTAAGAAGATTTTACGCGAAATAAGCAGTGGCAGGTTCGCCTTATAGCCCAGGCATATTAAGAAAACCTAAAAAAAATTTATAGTCTTAATTTTTGGCACAAATGTTCCTTAGTAACCTAGGAATAGGTCATCCGTAGGATGCCGTCGTGGTTTTTTTGAGCAAGAAGCAGAAGAAACGACTTGTTTATTAGAAAGAGTCACGATCAACTAGTTTATCCGTTCATATCGCAGAAAATGCTATTAGGAAAAGGTGTTCAGAATGGGAAATTGTAGCCCGGGACTTTTAATGGGTCGTTCCTAAAGTACTAAGTAACATTTGTGGCAAAATCAGAACTACATTTTTTTTTCGAGGAATCGGCATATCTATTATGTCTGGGCCATTGGTTGGAGAGCGGAAATATCTGCAAGATTACCTTTAAACAAAATATTTAAAAACGGCGGAAGGTTTTGCAGTAAGTAAATTGCTGAGTATAAGTTTAGAGTGCCTCAAACCAGCGTTTACACGTCGAGTACACAAAATTGCGCCACATCCAAAGGTGCATTCGCTACGTCCACTATGGAGACGTGTAATCAGCCGTCGTTGCGACGCCAGAGCGAGAGGATGAGGTTTCCCCGCAGCGTTCAGTGCGGTAGCTGTCCACGCATCACGCAATTCAATATTTTGATGGCGTAATTCGAGGGCAAGCCGAATGAGCGATTCTGAAATTCTAATGGCCCAACATCAAGTTAAAGTTTGCGTCCAGCTAGTGCCTTAGATTAACGCTTAAGGAATGTAATTAAATTGTATGTGTAAATGGCATCTGGGTTCAATGCATGCGAATATGAACTGGATCGGACAAGTTCCGCCTTCGGTAGCATTCAGTTTAATGTTATGTTTTTTCACGTATGTTTTAAATGTACATGTGAATATCTCAAGCTGTATCGCATGTAGATTGTTTTATGATTTAATCCTATTTTTTGTTTTTTTATATGTGTTTTAATAAAATATATTTGTGTAAACAGATTCTCTTTTTTGTGGATGTTATTTGAAATCAGTTTCAGCCCGAAAACACTACAGCAGTGGACCAGCTTCCTGTTTTTTCGGCACATGATGATCGTTTGCAATGATAACTGGGTTATTACGAGAACTTCATGTTCACACAACTAGCAAGGTAATCGAACAGGGCGTATAGAATGTCTTCATACAATGTGGCTTGTAACGGTGGGTTCGAACCGCAGGAGGTTTATAAATGCTGTTACAATATCCTAGTTTGTTCCAACCCAGCTTTTCTCATTCCTATATTGCTTTGTCTTTAGTTATCATCGATCCTAAATACTTGAATTTGTTAGTGCTTTGAATATATTTCTAGATTGTTCAGCTGCGATTTTCTTCACAATATTATCAAAAGCTGTAAATATATGTTTTTCTCTCGTCTTTCCATGCATTGATATTACATTTAAAATGCACAGCGACGCCTATAATTGGCCTGACGGCTGTTGGCTGAGTACCAAAATAAAATAATAAATAAATAAAATGTTGTTCTATAGTCGTGCAATTGTTGAATGCCATTTCAATAAATATCATTAATTGTGTAGTGCTAACCCTCCTGCTCGGTCTATTTACCCTCAGCAAAACTTGGTGACACCACAAAAATTGTGAAGAATCAATACTGATTCCCCATTTCTCTCTGCCATGAGCTACTTAGACGGTATTCCTGCAATTATGTATGTAGAAGATCTGTCCGACGTATTGAAAATATGAAGGATTATTATTTTTAGCAACCGGGCAGACATGTCTAATTCTTCTAATATCGATCTATTCGTTCTGTGTTCCGTCCATGATACCCTGAGGATACACTGGTATACCCACATTTTGAAGGCTTCGATGAGAGATTTATCTGTGGTTTTTAGAGTTCATGTTTTTGATGCGGATGCAGATATGGAGAATACGAGTGCCTGTGTTAACCTAATCTTTGTGTTTTTAGTCATGGCATGTTTTTTCAAACTTTAGCGAGTGTAGTGCTCGCCAATCGCAGGGTGGTTATTTTTCGTCTTACTTTATCTTCATTTCCTCCACTGTTTGTCAATAGAGAGCCGAGGTATGCGATTTTATTAAACACATCAAAACTTACCGCTTTCCTCACATTGGGGAGTTATTGTTTGGTTTTTTAACTATCAGTACTTGGTCGTGTCAGCATTTAAGCATAACCCATATTCTTCAGTTATCTTGTTCAGCCTTCTTATGATATATTCCGTTCATTGGGTACTTACAGCTTTGATTAGCGTGTCACTGGTCGGTGTATCTTAAATTGTTGTTTTCCATCTATATAAATAGCACCATTATCTCTTATGAGGTTTATCAGGTGTCGAGGGATTCCTTCTCCGATTTCCTTTCCAGGAACGGATCCCGAGTGTACCTCAGAGATCTCCTGCATTAACCCGGGATTAGTCGCTAGGTTTCGTTTCGCGTAGTTGGTCGCGAGTTAAGTTGCCAATCGTGGACTTAACGAAAAAAAACTTTATTTATTTTACTACACAAAAGCTTTAATTTAATGTAGGAGTTACAAATTTAAACAGAGTAACGTTCTACAGGACACAAATCTATGAACGAACTCGAACAGGCTAATTTGAACTAACTCTAAAAACATACAACAGCAATATTTATAACATTTCTTATCTAAGGATGGAAATTACTGGTTTCAATTGACGTCATGGGGATTTTACAGAATCTTATCAAATACAGCACATGACACGTTATCAGGGATGACACATTATATCAATAGCACATGACTCGTTATCAGAGATGACACATTACATTACTCCTCCCCTCATAAGACAATTCAAAGCATTTGAATTTCACGTTTTGATTTCTAAGAACTCAAAAGGTTTAGGAATATCATCTTTAAATACTTTTGATTTTATATATGCCATGAATTTATCTTGTAAGGCTTGGCGTTTACAATAGATATACAATAACAAACTTAATATTACTATGACAATTATACTTATCATTATAATCGTGGTTACAGAAATATAATGCAAATCTGTTACATTGGCAGGTTCAAGTATTTTCTGTATTTCTCCAAGTTGTGATTGGTCTTTAATTAATTCTTTAATATTGACCGGTGTTAGATCTACACTAGCTATTTGAGTGTGTTTATCACTATCTATATTTAATGTATCAATATTAGGTACTTGTAATTTTACAGTTTTTGTGGAAGAAGTTCTAATTTGGAATAATAGGGTATCATGATCAATAATTGCCGTGCAATCTGGCGTAAGATGAATTAAATTTGTTTTTGTTAATATCTTTCTTGAATTAATGTCTAAACACTTAATATCAATAGTTACCTTTTTAGGAGTAGTAATTAACCAAGTAGAATCATCAATCTGAGCTATTTTAACTTTTAATAATTTGAACAAGTAAGGAGAACAAGTTTTATTAGGGGCAAAAGATAAAAGTTGAGTTTCACATAGCTGATTATTAATAAGGGAAAAGTGATATTTTTCTGTACAAAAATATGAATTGGTAGTTACTAATTTGCAATGGTCAAGTTCAACAGGTATTGAAGTCTCAAGATTGAAGAGTATAGTTTTATAAGTGGGAATAATCATACGATATAAATTTGAATCAATATATATTGGAAATGGTATTAATTGCATGAATTGGTAAATAGTATCTTTGTGCACTAATGGTATTTCGAAGATAAATGTTATTTTGTTATTAATTTGATAAGTTTTAATTAATATTATAGATTCATAAAGATGAAGGGTTTTATGATGCACAGGGTAAGGTAAAGAAAGCATCCTGTCTGAGTTCTCAGAAAGGTATATAGAGATTTGATTTAGATTAGATAATAGTTCTGCATTATCAAGTAGAGACATATGCATTTGTTGGTTTTGTGCAAAGGTAAGAGAAGTTTCTAATTCGAGCCAGGTATTTATAAACATTTGTAGCGAAAATATTGATTCTGCTAGTACACTTTGAATAGAGAGTGAATTTATATTGTTGGTTATAGCACGATTTTGTACAATTAATTTCTGTAAGTTTTTATTTAAAAGTTCTTGATTTTTAGTTAAGGTAAATATAGCATTTATGGAATCATTTATTAAATGTGTATGTTGATTTAAAATTTTATTGTGTATATCTCTTGTGGATTGAAGATCCGCAATGGCATTCTCATATTTTTCTCCGTCTTCAGCGTCAAGATTCCCTGTCAGAAATTTGAATACAGTACCAAGTCCATTTATTACTCCGCGTTTTGCTCTGATTATATCTGAAGGAAATATTTGATCAATCATGTTATCGATTCTTACTATGTACTGCTGTATCAACAATAGCATGTCATTATGATTTAATTTTGTTTGTTCTTCGTTTTTAACTGTATAGAAATCACGATCTCTTAATTTAAGAATAGAGTCTAATAAGGAACGTCTAAGGATAGTATAGTTTGTTAATAAGGGTGTGTAATCAAATGTCTTTATAATAGTCCAGTCACTTTCTTTAATTTGCGCTTTTCCTAAGTTTTGAGGGTATAGGCCAGGGTTGTCCGATAGATCCTTAATTGTTACATCTCCTGTAACTAAGAGGATACTGCAACTGAAGAACCAGATATAGTACCTGTAACAGGTATTATTTCATCAGTTTGGCGTATTTCATTTGCATGTCTTTTAAATGTGTTTTTAGTAGTTAAATCTTCAACAAGATATGTATTATTGTCTAGGATTTTGATAATTTTGAAGGGTCCTTTAAATTTCATACTTCTTTTATTTCTTCTGTCATTTTTAAGGAAAACTTTTTGATTAACTTTAAAAGATACAAGTTCTTTATTTTTATTGGTTTTTTGATTTCTTTGTATTTTGGCTTGATTTTGTTTAGACTGGATTTCAGAATAAAAATGCGACATTTTATTTTTATGGTCATTAATGTAAGTTTCAAAATATTTGTCATTGCATAATTCAAATGGATTATGACTGTCTGTATGTCCAAATAAAATTTCGGAAGGGGTAAATTTTAAATTAGAATGTATTGAATTATTATAGGCTAATATGCAATAAGACATTCTTTCTTTTTCAGGAGTATGTTCTAATAATCTATAGTGCTCTAAAATTGTCGAGTGTACTCGTTCAATTAACGAATTTGACTCATGATGTAAAGGTGTAGTTAGATGTAACTGTATTTTATGTAATTTTAAAAATTCTTTTATTACAGCGTTATCGAATTCATTATCAGCGATGATTTTCTGAGGTACGGCATAATGTGAAAAGAACATTAACAATGCTTTTGTTATGTCTATTTTATTTTGGGACTCTAATAAGTATGCTTGAGTAAATTTACTGAAATTGTCAATTACGGTTAAATATTTAGTTTGATTGATTTGGAAAATATCTGTACTGATACAAGAGAAAGGTTTATCATAAGTAGGCGTTAAACTAAAAGGCAATGTATTTGGGTGTCTATCATATTTTTCACGTTTACATGTATCACAGTTATTGATGTATTTCTTGATATCATTATCGATTCCTTTCCAGTAATAAGTACGTTTAAGGTGTTCACTAGTTTCTTTAATTCCTCTGTGATTAGTTTTACCTAAATGATAGTCCGAAATGTATTGTTCACGATGATCAGGATTAGTAACATAATTTACTTGCTTAGTGCATCGATGGAAGTGAGGAGAATTTTCATTACTGTTTTCAGTAATAAATTTGGAAAATTTATCAAAAATATTATTATCTTGAAATATACAGTAATAATGGGAATTTGGTGTACAATATTCTAATAGTAACTGCACAAACTTTTCATGAAAGTTATTGTTGTTCACAAAAATGCTTATATGTGTGTAGCCATCGAATCTAGTGATTCTAAATGATTTGGGAATTACAGCGTTAATAAATTCTAACTGGTTCTTATGATATTGTAGGGGTAGTTCAGATATGTCTATCACTGGGGATGATGAATGTTGTGAATGTACAGTATTTACATCACTGTCAATATTTTGATTATCTATTGGTTCAATTTCTTGTGTGGGTGGAGTAACTGAAATATTCTGTGAATTAGTCTGTTTATTTGTTGTAACAGTATCTTTATGTCTACTTAATTTTCTTTTAATGGGTACGGTTTTAGGTGGTGATACAAAAGTAGGTATGGTAAAGTCAGTCAATTCAGGTGTATATGGTCTTTGTGCCATCATACTTGCATTATCATCAAAACTAGGTTCTGGTGTATCTAATCGTTCGATTGATAGGGGGTTTATATTAATTCGACTTAAGGCATCAGCTACCTTATTGGTTTTTCCTGGTAGGTATTTAATGGTAAAATTAAATTCTTCTAATTTTATACTCCAACGGGTTAATTTAGAATTAGGCTCTTTGATGTTGCGAAGCCATATTAAAGGTCTATGATCTGTAAATATTGTAAAATGTACGCCATATAGATACGGTCGAAAATGTTTGCAGGCCCAAACAATGGCTAATAATTCTCTTTCTATAGTGGGGTAGTTAATTTCGGCTTGGTTAAGGGTTCTTGATGCATAGCTGATAGGTCTGTTATTTTGTGATAATACTGCTCCAATAGCAAATTTGCTAGCATCAGTAGTTAATTCAAATGGTTTTGTAAAGTCAGGATAAGCTAATATAGGGTCATTAGTTAACAAAATTTTTAATTTCTCAAATTGTTCTATGAAATTTTGATCATGTATAATTTTTGAATCTTTCTTTAAACATAAAGTCAGGAATTTTGTTATTTTAGCATAATCTTTTATAAATTTACGATAATAGCCTAAAAGTCCTAGGAACGATTTTATATCAGTTCTAGTTTTTGGTAAAGGGAATTTCATAATAGCACTGATTTTATCTGGGTTTGGTTTTACACCATCTTTGGTAAGTATGTGTCCTAAATAGGCAATGGATTTTTTTAAGAATTCAGATTTGTCTAGTTGTATTTTTAGGTTAGCATTGCGACATTTTTCAAAAACACGTCGTAATTTAATCATGTGTTCTTGTAGGGAAACTGAATAAATAATTATGTCATCAAGGTAAACCATACATTGTGTGGGCGTTAGGCCAATCAATGCCTGATTTATAAGACGTTGAAAGCTGGACGAACTGTTTTTCATTCCAAACGGTAAGCGTTTAAACTGGAAATGGCCCTCTTCAGTAGAAAAGGCTGTCTTTTCTCTATCAGCTTTGTTTACTTCAATTTGATGAAAACCTGAGGCTAAATCAAGGGTAGTAAAATATTCAGATTTACCTAAATTGTCAAGCACTTGTTCTATGAGAGGTAATGGGTATTTGTCTTCTATAGTGTTCTCGTTCAGTTTTCTATAATCAATAACAATTCTCCATTTTTGTTTGCCTGAATTGTCTAATTTTTTTGGAACGATCCATATAGGTGCATTATATGGCGACTCTGAATGTTCAATGATTCCGTCAGCAAGCATTTTATTTATTTGATTTTTTACCTCCTCGCGATGAACATGAGGGTAACGATAATTTTTTGTAAATATTGGGATGTCATTCTTTGTACGTATGAAATGTCTTGTCAAGTTTGTGTAAGTTAAGGGTAATTCTGGGTGATGAAAAATATCTTTGAATTCGTAGCATAAAGTTTTTAATGCATGAGCTTCTTCAGTATTTAGATGAGTGGTATCAATGTTTTTTAAATTTTCATTTTGAAGTTGATTACGAGATTTCAAATTAAAATTTTGATTTTCAGTATTGATGTTGTTTATTTCTATTAAATTTGAGTGTTTATATTCATCTAATAACAGTGGGTTATAAATGTGAAATTCTTTTGTCTGATTAGATGTGTTGATTGCTGTTGTGTAAAAATAATTATTGTGGACTTTAACTATAGCTCTAGGTGTTCTACAGTCTTTGTCAAATAGTATTTTGTCACACAGATATGTACCATTACTATTTACAGTTGGTAAAATAATTTGTTTTTCTGATCTAGGAGGTATATATATTCGTTTGATGGGCTGCGAGTGTTGATTGATTTTAGAAAAATTGCATTCGTTTCTCTTTTGTACTTCTTGTTTAAGTTTAGATTGATTATAATAAAATGGTATAATATTTTTCTCGGTTTGAATGTGCATCCATTTAAAATCAATGTTTGCATTTATATTTGCTAATAAATCAGATCCTATTAATCCAACATAATCGGGACTGAAATTAAACATATAGCACATATGACTTCCGGGTTCTAAAAATAATGAGTTTATTGGAATATGGGCTACTTGATTATGTGTAGTAGTACCATGGGGTGTGGTTATTTGAAAATGATAATTATAAATTGAATTTGGAAAATGTTTTTCTACAAATAAGGGTGATATTAGTGTTTTACTACTGCCGGTATCAATCAGTATTTTATTTTGTGTACCTGGTATTAAAATGTAAGGTAAATTTGATTTAATTGTGTCTAAAGTAAATGTTTCAATTTTATCCGAGGCTCTATTTAAAAATTTACGTTATCACTGTTGTTTTCGTGGTCAATGTCAATGTATTCTGGTGAATAATCAGCATAAAAATTCTGAGAGTCATCAATTGCGTTATCTTCAGGAAGTGGGTTATCACATTCTGAATAATCTGTGTCAATGTCCTTGTGATGTAATTCTTCGGGATTATAATTATTTGGTTGAGTTACTTGTAAATGATTAGAACGATAATTTGGTCTTTTATTTGAATTTAAATTTTGAATGTTACTATTTAACGGTCTTTTTGGGATGGCTGCATGTATAGTAGATGTTTGCATCGGTTCAACTGGATTATTTGGCACAAAATTTCGTTTCGGAGCGAAAACATTTCTTTCAAAAGGTTGATATTGTGCAGGGGGTTGATAAAAGTTACGTTGATAAAAGTTACGTTGTAAAGTGGGATTTTGGGGACTTCTAAATATATTAGAAAACTTTTGAATTGGTTGTCGTTGAACATTTTGATTAGGTATAAAGTTATTGTGTTTAATCCATGGATTATTTTGGGTATTCTGATGATGCATTATTGGTTTATTAGTACTTTCAGTTGGTGAATAATTACGATATGCAATTTGAGAATAACGGATATCTAATTCATCTCTAACAATTGCAATAGCATTTTCTAAACTGTTGGGATTTCTAGCTCGTAACAAAGTACCAAATGGTTCATTTAAACCGCTCAAAAATGCTCTAAGGGCTAAATTTTTTGAATTTAGTAGTTTATAATCCTTTACAGCTCTGACTTCAGGACCAAGAGAAATTTTTGAATTAAAAATTGCTAAATGTGTCCTAATTCTATTATAAAAATCAATAGGGGATTCTTTTTGATTTTGTTTCATTTTAGCTAGATCTATGGTTAAATTTAATTCCGATCGCTGATCTCCAAAGTTATTAATTAGTGTCTGTTTTAGTTCATTCCAGTTATTAAATTCATAACCAGTAACAACTTCTAATGCTTTATCTCTTAATTTATTTCTAATTGATGAAAGTAAAAATTTATTAATATAAGCTTCTGGCTGGGCTGGTACTAAAAATTGTGATAAAATTAGCTCAGCAGACCTAATAAATTCTGATAAATTTAGAGGATTACCATCATACGTTGGTATTTCAGAAATCATTCGTACAGAAAAACCTGGTGGGAATAAATCTGCCATGTTTTGATTTGCTGGTGGTTGATTTAATAATAAACGTGGTGGTCTGAGCATAAAACTTCACTATTATTTTTAACGATTGGTTTTTTATGTTAGTAAACAATATTATTCTAGGGGAAATTTAATACTAGGGGTGTATAGAAACCTACGCACAAAACGCAAGCACAAACACAGATTAAGCACACAAACTATGTGCGGTGATTGGTCAAGCTTACTACGTTTTGCCTGAACTTATAAATAAATATTTAAAACTATGTTATTGGGTTTATAATTTGTTTAAAAAAACACACTTTAATACGTGAAAGGTTGCTTACTTCATATTTGTAGTTGATGAACGTGTAGACTTCCTCTGGATTGGTCGTACAGTTGATTCGTAGTTGATTAAAGATGTAGACTTCCTCTGGATTGGTCGTACAGGTGATCTCGATGATCAGGAACTCCTCGATGGAGCAGGTGTCTTCAATAGACTGATGTCTTCGATAGACTGAACCAGTAGTTGGCGGTGCTCCTCCTTGGCGATGTTTGTCCTCAAAGTTGCGTTGCTTCGTACCGGTGTTAAGTTAGGAATACTTGGTTAAGTATTAAAATACACAAAAGAGCGAAAAATGAAAAAAAATATTTTTTTTTTTCAAAAATTTTTAGTGCCCTTTTGCCAAGTATCCTACCGACTGCGCCAGTTAAGTTGCCAATCGTGGACTTAACGAAAAAAAACTTTATTTATTTTACTACACAAAAGCTTTAATTTAATGTAGGAGTTACAAATTTAAACAGAGTAACGTTCTACAGGACACAAATCTATGAACGAACTCGAACAGGCTAATTTGAACTAACTCTAAAAACATACAACAGCAATATTTATAACATTTCTTATCTAAGGATGGAAATTACTGGTTTCAATTGACGTCATTGGGATTTCAGAGAATACAGCACATGACACGTTATCAGGGATGACACATTATATCAATAGCACATGACTCGTTATCAGAGATGACACATTACATTACTCGCGT
>OW679199.1:98755060-98820003 GCA_940337035.1 Agriotes lineatus
TATATACATATAAAAGTGCACGAGGATTAGTACAAATACCTACATGATATAAAATCAGAAGAATTCAATATTGAAGAAGGAATAAAACAAGAACGCATTATGTGTAACATACGTATAGTCTGTTCATCTTTTTGCATGAAGGTTGGCCATGAAAGTTTTAGCTGTGTAAAATTACTTTGTTGTGTTTAAACGAGGTTTACATATGAGATTATGGTTTCCAAATGCATTTAGGTTAGAAAGCATGACAAACCATCTTCAAATGCAAAGAACAGAAAACAGAACTTGACTAATTTTTACTTCCTTTTACAATAAAGGAAGTATTGCATTCACCCCAAAAATTTGAAATTGAATTTTCAACAGATCTTCACGTTTTAGAGTTCTCTAAACCCAAAAAACATGTTTTTGTTCATTGGTCTGTCTGTCAGTCTGTGTGTGAACAGAATATCTCAAAAATGAAAAAAGGTATGACGTTGAAACTTCATATATAAGTTTTGTGTACTATCTAGATGCGACAGCCAGCTTTTCAAGAAAATCGCATAGCCAGAAGTATAGTGTTTACTCTTGTGATTTTTCAGGTAAGATAGGTGATATTCCAGTTGAATATCTCTAAAATGGGTTTCTTTTGTTTTTTATTTTTTATATTAACTTATATTTTAAATAGAACACCCGGTATATTACAACATTTTTGAATTTGGCTTAAAATTTTAGAAAAAAATTTGTCTCTTCAACTAACTATACCGGGTGTCAACGAATTTATTAGACAAGTCATAACTTCTAGAGTATTAGGTGTATCAAAATGATATTTGGTATAGGTAAATGGTATAGGGAGAGGAAAGTTTTCGCATATTTTTCACTTTCTGGTCACTTCCGGTTTCACCGGAAATGGCTCCCGTTTCGAATTTTTAAATAGAACACCCTGTATATTTTTGCATATTTGGATTTCTGAGACAATTTTGGATCAGCATGTGACATTTTAAAAACTTATCCATGGCACACTTGACAAAAGTAAATAAATTATTATCTAGTATTTTGCTTAGAAATATTTAACTTATGAGCTTATTTTTAATCCAATCGCAAATAAATTAGTATCGTTAGATTCGCCAAAAAATTCTCTTTTCGGAAAGTGCTTGTCAAAAAAGGGTCGCCATTTGAACAAAAATAGTTAGACAAGAAAACGTGCTTTTGCCAACTTGTCTTATTCCTATCTATCATACTAATCACTCAAACTTTGCGATTGTAATTTTCTGACATCACCTGAGGTCTTTAGATTAGTTTGCGTCTGATCATGGCCACCTAGATGCTATATTAAAACTGGCTCTAAAAAAATCAAGTAGGCTTAAAAACTTTTTAAAATGTCACATTCTGATCCAAAATTGTCTCTGAAATCCAAATATGCAAAAATATACAGGGTGTTCCATTTAAAAATTCGAAATCGGAGCCATTTCCGGTGAAACCGGAAGTGACCGAAAAGTGAAAAATACGCGAAAATTCTCCTCTCCCTATACCATTTACCTGTACCAAATCTCATTTTAATACACCTAATACTCTAGAAGATATGACTTGTCCAATAAATTCGTTGACACCCGGCATTTTGTACAGTTATTGTAAAATTTGTAATTTTTGAAAATGTTTGACAAATGCTTAAAAAAGAAAAATCAAAATTTTGGCTAAGTATAAGATCACTGTAAAAGGACGTAGTGGGCGTGTATCACACCAGATTTTTATGTAAGTATTCATTTGTGCGGTCGAACTTACCAATAACGATGATGCAAAGGAAATCTACAAACTAGAAAAGCTTTTTCACTCCATTATCAAAGTAGAGACCCGAAGAAAAACAACCGAATTGCCCCAGTGTTACAGATACCAAGGATTTGGACATACTAGAAATTACTGTCACCTTAGCCCAAGATGTGTCAAATGCGTTGGAAACCATCTCACCAGCGAATGCAAGAAACTCCCGAACGACCCCCCAATGTACGTGAACTGCAATGAACACCACCCAGCTAACTATAGAGGATGCAAAAAGTATAAAGAACAAGTAAATATCCTATTTCAAAGCCAAATTCCGACCAACAGATACAACAGAAACTCGCCCACTGTCAACCCAACCCAAACATATGCCAGTAGAGTGCGAAACAGAACCAATCAGGATATATCGAGGACCTAGACCCCGGAGATCCAGGAATGTGGAAGGCTACCAGAAGAGTACTGAGGGAACCCCAAGATATACCACCAATGACAGTAAACAGCTTAACGTACAACACGGAGAAAAAGCAACAATATTTGCCGACCACCTGGCACAAGTGTTCACTCCTACAACCGGCAGCAACATTGCACACACAGTAGTAAACTACATTGAATCGCATTTACCCATTCCAGAGCAAATTCAACCAACCTCTCCGCACGAATTGACAACAATTAAATTATAAATGTCTTACCCAAGAAAAAATCGCCAGGCAACGACCTTATTACGAATACAGTGCTAAAACCCCTCACACACTTAGCAACACTTTTCAACGCTTGCTTAAGAAACGGTTATTTCCTGAAATCGTGGAAGCAAACAGTTATAGTCGTTTTCTCTAAGCCAGGCAAAGACAATGAAAACATAAATAACTACCGACTGATAAGCCTTTTGAACACTCTTTCGAAAATATTGGAATGAATAATTTATACCAGACTAAGCGATCAAATACAAGCCTTAGAGGTGCTTCTAAAGTTCCAGTTTGGATTCAAGGTCGGACACTCTACCTGCCATCAGCTGCAAAGAATAGTGGAGCTAATCGAATCAGGATACGAGAATAAACAATACACGACTGCTGTGTTTCTTGATATCGCTAAGGCATTCGATAGAGTCTGGCTGGAAGGCCTTAAGTACAAACTCATCCAGCTGCAAATATCAAACTATCTAAAATCAGTAATCTGCTCATTTCTAGAGAATAGAACCTTTGTAGTGTGTATCAATTCAACTACTTCCAGTAGTAAATCTATTAAGGCTGGTGTTCCACAGGGAAGCATTTTAGGACCAGTGTTATTTAACATATTTGTTAAAGACATTCCACTAACTAATGAAACCTTAGCAATGTACGCAGACGATACGGTGATTATATCGCAAAGCTTTCATCTTACAGAGGCTATAGCTCATCTACAACTGGCTGTCAACGAAATAAGCAGATGGCTAACAAGATGGAACATAACACTCAACCATATGAAGTGTGAAGCCAAAATATTCTCCTTTAAAAGAATAAGAAGCCTTGACCAACTAATAATTAACAATACTCACATTGAGTGGAGCGATAAAACTGTTAAATATTTGGGTGTCCACTTAGATACCCGCTTAACTTGGAAGTACCATATAAACCAGAAGCTGAACTTATGAGGTTGGGAAAACTATACCCAATAATCAACCGAAAATCTACAATCAAAATTGACTGCTCACTACTAATTTACAAGTGGCTAATTCGTCCGTTAGCAATGTATGCCTGTACCATCTGGAGCAATGCATCGAAAACAAACATCACCAAGATACAAAGGTTACAAAACAAAATACTGCGAATAGCATTAGATTCACCTTGGTTCATAAGAAATGAACAACTTCACGAAGAACTGAAAATGCCAACAATCCTTGACTAACTTAAGAAAACTACTAAAAAGTTCTTACAAACAATAAACAACTGCGAAGGGGCTGCTCATTACAGGCTAGGCCAGAAAAATATCCACAGACGACTACAGCCTAAGCTTCCTCAGGACATTTACGCTACCACCTCCGCCAACGAAGAAGACATCTAACCCTATGAACAATAATATGTTAATCTATCCGTAACTTGATTTGATGTGTTAAGTGTCATAATAATACGCCATGCTCTAAATTACGTGTAACTTTTAACAATGCTATGATTAACAATGTACTTTGTTGAACTGGCATAAAATAAACTAAAAAAAAAAGTTTTAGTAATTGTCCAATTGAAGACATTTGTAATTAAATAGGTGGAAGGTCTGGTAACACTATAGATTTTAAATATATCCCTCTATGTACTATCACAATAAGCAATCAATCTGGCAACAATCTTCTATTCTGTCAAATAGTATGTAGTAATTTTTTTGAAGGTTATACAGGCTTCACAACAAAATACAAATTTTGTGTCCATTCATGTGCAACTTAACAACAAAAATCCATGCCAACCTTCATATTATGTACTAAAAAGGAATGAATCGATTATAGACAGATTCATGAAAAACTGCATAAATAACACTTGGATAACAGAAATAGGTTATAAGAATATACAACTCGCCTAGATAGAATAGCTAATATATGCAGATATACCATAGTCCTAATAGCAGACACTCCAGGGAAAAAGCAAAAACTAATAAACATCTGGGCAGAAGAAATTAATAAAATGCAACTCGTGATAAAAACACTCAAAACAAAAATGATAATTTAATGAAAGGAAACAACAAAATTAAAGGTTTACATGTGGACGGAAAATCTCATCATATAACTATTTAGGAACGATCAAAAGTAGAAACATTGTTTAGAAATTGCAATTAAAATTAAAAGAAAACAATTAAATCAGTTTGCACACATCACAAAGATGAGCAGCAAATCTAAAACAAATCAGTATCTATCGACTAACTACAGAAGGAAATTAAAGTAGAAAGACCAATAAAAACGCTGAACAATGTACTAAAAGAAATAAGAAACAAATTTGGGACGATATTAAAAGATCTGGAGAAACTAGCGAGTGGGAGACATAGTGGAGGAGATGGATAGAAAAACATTTTATCCCTTTACGTTACGATGAAAAAAAAGAAGTAGGTTGGCAAATACTCAACAAAGAGCATGAACCATAAAAAAGCACATTCAGTCTGTCTTTTTACACCGTTAACTTTAAATAGTTTTTATAATTTAAGGCAGTTACTATTGAACAATTCCCAATAGGTACGTATAGGTATACAAACAAACATTCAAAAGAGCAACCTCGATATTAGGATAAATGTCACAAAGATATCATTGTCTTAACCACGTACACAACTGAAGACGAGTGTCTCAGTCTCAGGAATAATTTAAACATGTTTCGGATGAATCAATTCTACCACAAAGACATATCTGAGCTCATTGGAAAAACTTTCCACTAATGTTTTGCTTCTCTTTGTAACTCTATACTCTGAAGCTCATGGATTTTAATCAGGGCTCCATATGTATATCTCGTGGAATTTGCCTAACCTTTTCTTCGTTGGGTCAGTTCAGCAACATAAGATTGATACACAATAAAAGTATCTATTTTAAATTGGACTTTTCAGTACCTACATATACAGCAAAAGTTCTTCTGAGGTCTATGAATTTCTGTCTTTTCCTCTTTCAGTTTGACTATCTAGAATAGCTCCTCCATATGCTTCAAAATCTTCTCCTGTGGAGGCCACAAGCTGTATAAGTTGGTTATACTTACCTACACCTTTGTTGGTGGCATTTAATCGATCGAGAATAAATCCTCCAACAGTCCAAACATCACCATGAATGCTGATTCAAGGATTTCTATCTTTAGTCGCAACCCTCAAGCTTATAGCTTGCTGGTGGCAAACTGTTCTCTTGTCTGCTTATCTTCATTTTTCATGTAAAAAGTCTGCTCACAAATTTGCCATCAAAGGCCTGAGCCTATGTTGGTCTATTAGGAAATCAAGACCTGTTTGGAGGTAATTTAAATATATACATTTAAATCGCTAAAGACAATTACTACGTATTCATTTTAGTTCGTTAGAGTTTCTGAATGTGTATTCGTAATAAAAAGGCGAATTAACTGAAATGGCTTAAGAAGCTTGCGCTTCGAAGAGGCAAAAATGTGTTTCAGCAAAAATTTTTCCGTTAGAATTAGATATATGTTGTCGTGTAGAATATTGAGAAAGGTTGTTTTAATCGCACTTATACAACTTCAATTTGTTTACTAGGACATACTACGTTACTATTAATCCGCCTCTGACGCTGACCATATTTTTTAAAACGCGCGTATAATTTGGTTACACCCTGTGTATAAATATCATACATGTTTGGTGATCTGATTTAACCTCTAAAAATAACCAAAACATAAATTTTACCGGTCAAGAACTCCAAAATTTTTAGTCTAATACGTTAATATCATCCGCAGTGATGCCTTGCAAGTATCTTTCTGCCAAAAACCGAAAATTCCTGTGTGAGTAAGACAAAAATCAATTTGTTTTCTAGGGTGAATCATCCCCTTGAAAATCAATATTGGCGGTTAGTATCTTCAGGAAAAATGTTCCTGGTAAAAGACTCGACGAATATGCTGCCTGAACCGGAAGACTTTGGAAAATTCTTTCACGACATGTACAAAATTTTACCCGATAGTCAAAGGTAATGTTAAATATTTATAAAAATGAATCATAACCTCACATGCAACAACCCCCATTTTAGGAGAAAACAAGAATGGAAGAAATCTAAAAGGAAGGGTGTTAAAAATAAATACAGGCACAAGAACAAGCTAGAATTAGTAAACGAGGCTGGGATCCAAACACCCCCAGAAATGGAACTGCCAGGAAACGCTTCTGCCTTCGCAATGTTTGCTTCAGTACGACTAGCCGTTTTAGATCGCTGGATGCGACATGCCAGCCAGGAATATCTGCAGAGCAGCTGTAGCAATCCAGCACAAGACCAAAGCGAGATTGACACTGATACTGAAGATAACTCTCAAAGTAGTTCAACATACGTGCCATTAAGAGTTTCGAAAATTGTAGGACTGGGATTGCGGTCAGTCTTTGAACTAATTAAAGAGAGTCGAACTACTCATCCGGTACTTTGTACGAAAGCTTTATCGGCATTGCTGGATGTACTGCAAGGGCAAACTCCTGAAGGCTTGAAAGCAGAGCCTTCCGATGTAATCGACTCACTTTTCGAATTGCTGCTAGATCTGGCTACTTTACATGGACCTGAAAGTTCTGTTCCAAACGATGGCAGCCACTTAACTGCAATTGCGTGTGCATGCTTGTTGTCTTTGGTTGTTGTGAGAGGTGATACGGGAAAGTACTTATCGGCTACTGCTGCTTTACTTATGTGCCCAAGAGCTCTTGCAATGCAAAATATACAGGTGATTGTTGTTTATGATATTAAGTACAGGCTACGTAATGTAAGGAAGTTTGTTAATTTTGATTATAAATCAAAATTAAATGGTACTGTAAGCAAAAACCGATCAAGAATTACAATACAGGGTGCCCGTTTTTGGAGCTCCACCATGGGGATCTCGGTAACCATAAGAGATACGAGGTCGGTTAAATTGGGGCAAAGTTGCGCAATTTGGAGCTCAATAATATGCCGGTTTAAAATTTCAAAAATTCCGATTACCTCCGGAGATATCCGAAAAAAACCGGAATTTTGGAAATACGTTTTTATTTTTTCCTCGGCTTATTTGGTGACCTAATTCAAAATGAGTGACACTTCGTCATTGCAACTTTTCCTCCTCTACAACCTGCCGATGTCATATTTGAAATCAGACGTTTCGATTTTCGACAATCATCATCAACTTTGGTTTTTCTTATGGGCACTATCTTGGATTTTCACATTTTTGAATTCAGCTTTGTTTTCTGATTACGGTGATGTATCACATGTTAAGGTTCAGTGTTGCAGTTTGGGTGAAATATCAAAAATTCTGTTTTGCAAAGACTGCCTTGGATATAACATCCATACTTTTGTTTAACAAAGGCATTGTTGACAGTTCGATTTAAGTTGGCTTAACGTCACCTACAGTTACAAAATTAGTATAAATTTATTAACAAAATGCTCTTTTCAACTGAAGAAAAACGAGATATGCTAGAAATTTATTTATTTGACAGTAGGATATAAAAAAGGAGAAAATTATGTTTTAAATTTACAACATAGGATAAAACTAAATTTTGAGAAACAAGTAAATAAAGAAAATTATAAGAGGTGCTCGAAGGGTTCACCCTCCACTTCCAAGCACAGCTCTATGCGTCTTCTTAAATTCTGCATTGATCTTAAAACGTCCCTTCTTCTTATTTTGGTCCTTAAAGTTGTGATGATCTTCCTTCGCAGCTCATTAATATCGGCGGGTACAGATTTATAAATGAGATCTTTCATAGTTCCCCATAAATAGTAGTCTAATGGGGAAAGATCTGGTGAACGTGCCGGCCAACGTATGTCTCCACTGTTTGAAATGACTCTACCCGGAAATATTTCAGACAAATAATCAGCCACTCTCCTAGCATTATGTGGCGGAGCACCATCTTGCTGGAACCAAAGGTTATTCAAGCGGTTGAGGCAAATGTTGTCATCGATGTAATCCGTAAGGTAGGTCCTTAAAAAGTGCAAATACCCATCTGCGGTCAAATTGTCTTCGTAAATGTATGGGCCAATGATCGTACCGCCAAATAAACCAACCCATACATTTAGCCCGAAACGTGCTTGTGGTCGACGTCCTTGGTGTTCGTGTGGATTTTCAGTGGACCAGACATGTTCATTGTGACGATTGAACATGCCTGAGTTGGTAAATTTGCACTCGTCCGTGAATATCACGTTGGAAAGAAAATGGGGATTTTGTTCCAACCGTGCCATGATATTCCTACAAAACGCTGCCCTCCGTTCAGTATCTCCTGGATGCAAGACTTGGGTGATATGAATTTTAAACGGGCGATATTTATGTTTTTTCAAGACTCTCCACACTGCTTGATGTGATACGTTAATTTCGTCTGCTATAGCCCTTGTTGAAGTTGAAGGATTATCTTGAATCTAATGAAGAATTCAATTCATTGCCGTTTATTATTTTTGAGAAAGTTTTAACAATTTACTCACCGCCTGTAAAATTTCCACTTCATTCGCATTTGGTCTATGAACACGTCTTCGAGGCTTAGAAAATGCACCAAACTCGGCTAAATTTCTATGAAGGAATAACAAATAATTTTGAGCTGGTTGTTGTCTTTCTGGATACCGCTGTAAATATCTTTCCGAAGTAACTTGCGCATTTCGATGCGAAGCGTAATAAATTTCTAGCATATCTCGTTTTTCTTCATTTGAAAAGGGCATTTTGTTAATAAATTTATACTAATTTTGTAACTGTAGGTGACGTTAAGCCAACTTAAATCGAACTGTCAACAATGCCTTTGTTAAACAAAAGTATGGATGTTATATCCAAGGCAGTCTTTGCAAAACAGAATTTTTGATATTTCACCCAAACTGCAACACTGAACCTTAACATGTGATACATCACCGTAATCAGAAAACAAAGCTGAATTCAAAAATGTGAAAATCCAAGATAGTGCCCATAAGAAAAACCAAAGTTGATGATGATTGTCAAAAATCGAAACGTCTGATTTCAAATATGACATCGGCAGGTTGTAGAGGAGGAAAAGTTGCAACGACGAAGTGTCACTCATTTTGAATTAGGTCACCAAATAAGCCGAGGAAAAAATAAAAACGTATTTCCAAAATTCCGGTTTTTTTCGGATATCTCCGGAGGTAATCGGAATTTTTGAAATTTTAAACCGGCATATTATTGAGCTCCAAATTGCGCAACTTTGCCCCAATTTAACCGACCTCGTATCTCTTATGGTTACCGAGATCCCCATGGTGGAGCTCCAAAAACGGGCACCCTGTATAGCCTAAATGTAATAATTATCTATGTTAGTAAATAACGAGCAGAATAACGTAAATTAATGCATTTTATGAGCGCTGCATGCCTAGACCTTGTCCATAATAAACAAACAAACAAAAGAGGCAAATCCGACAAAGCATTGTTGTACAGGCTAGTAAAGGCAATGTTGATTTTTAGCAAAATTTACTATTGGCATTTCCCTATGTTGTGTATGTGAAGACTTAGTTTGTTATCCATAGCTCGTGCAAACATTATAATTGCTATAAAATATATTCTTCACAGATGCCTGCAGTACTGACTTCATTGCAAAGAAGCATCCATGGCTTGCTTCTAGGAAAAATTATTAGACCTGACTGGATAACTCACGGCGTTCCTCATAATTCCAAAATAGATACCTTTTTGGTACGAATGCCATCAGATGTTCAAAATGCTCCACTTACTTTAAAATCATTGGCTAGTGACGGACAGTATTTGTATCTATTTACCACAAGAGGTTTATTTAAGATTGGTTCAGGCTATGGTGGCACCTTAAAAGGCCACGTGTACGTATGGAAACCTGATTTTTATCCCAACGATAAGGGAAGCTTAGTCTTTTGTGATGTAAGCATAAACAACGTATAATAGCCAACTGGCTTAATTTTATTAATTTCAGGGAAATCTATATTTAAAACTATCTGGACGACGAGGAGGTGAATTTTTAATTGTTGAAAAACAAGGACTGCTTATTTCCGGTTCTTTACCATTGCATAGTCGAGATGCGGTGGCCTCAGTTGTGTTTTCCGATGGAGAACTGTTGGGAACCATTTCGCCCACAAAAGATGTAAGCCGATCGAAACAGTGCACGAATTTTTAATCATTTAAATTTTGCAGGATGGCTTTGTGGTCCGCATGCTGAACCACAAAACAATTCCGGCATCGTTAGTAACTGAACTGCCATTGAAATTGGCCCGCAAGTGTGTAGATGCCCTAGGCATGGCCGCATTTGAGGGAGATGGGGTGTCCCATGCAGTCAATGCAGGAAATGAAGAAGAAATTGCTACAGTCTGTGCGGGAAAGGAATTTGGCTTACTAAGAACAACCTCAGGAAAGGTAACAAAAATTCCCTGCAAAGTGGTGGTATTTAAATGATTACTTTTTAGGTGTTTTACTGTGGAAAAGCAGCTTCGCTTGGAGTGAAGCAAGTGGGCGTCAGGACAGGGCGATGGCTTGAACTGGTCTTAACAAAGACCCCTAAAGTTACTCATGTTGCTGTGGGACACGATGGTCTACATGCCGTTTTGCTAACGGAGGATGGTTCTGTATTTTTCGCAGGTAAGGACTAAGTTGTAGGTTGTCTTAATTTACTGACTGGTAATGTAAGCAAAGACTAGAGTACTCAAATTTGATACTTCAACCATGATGATAATCTTTAAAGCTTTTAAAATATTGTTACGTTTAGCCTTCATTGGCCGTAACCAAGCATTTGTTAGCATTGAACATGAACTAAAGTTTAAGGCCGTAGAGGATGAAGGAGTATGAAGAAAATATAAATCAGTAATTGAGGAGCTATGCAAGAACCACAAGCTGGAATAAAACTGGAAAAGGAGGAAAACATTTCAATCTACAAAGAGGGGTAAATCAAGGAGGTCAAACCTGTTTAATGCAACACTTTGAAAAGTCTTTAAAAGGTTAAAGTGGGTAAACAATGGAATATAAATTGGAAGTTATCAGGTTAGGTTTTCCGTCAGTTTTGACACAGACTGACGCAAAACCTAACCTGATAACCTCGAATTTGATATAGACTTACAGTCACCAACATAAATAAATGGCGGCAAAATAATGACCATTCAAAAACGTTTGATCATTTGTGAAGGCACTGTATAATCAGAAAGTAGGCAGAACAGCATTGACAAAAATGACCAAGAATTACGTCAAAAAAGTAAACAGGCAGGAACAAACATAAACTACAACATAACTAACTAACACAAAAAGAAATAGACGACTTTATAATTGAATATGTGAATTATCCAATTTACTTGGCACAACTAATATAATTTGAAAACTGAACCAAGAAAGGTATAAAGAGGAATAAGCATGGAATGAAAAAGTTTTAATATCTTTAAAGTAGGGCAGACCAAGATTAAGATGGGCAGACTATTTAAGAAAGGACGCAAGAGAGCTCCTAGGTATAACAAATTAGTCATAGCAGCAAAGAATAGACGAGGCTGGAACTAGAGACTACAAGAGGTTAAAACCAGAGGAGGCTAAGGCCCACAGAGGGCTGTAATGACATGGATGGATGGATAACAAAATTAGTGATGAAAAGGAAACTTATAATAGAAAGAAGTGAGTGTTTATCACAGATTCCTGTAGAAATTTAAAGATAAAAAAACCATACACAGGCTTTAACGTTTTTCGATCAAAAATAATGTGGACAAGAAAGCAATTGTAAACTTCTGGATGAAAATGGAAATATAGTAAACAAAAGAGAGATCTTAAAAATAATAAAGATTTTTTTAAGATTTGTGTTCAACAAAAGTTGCTAAACAAAGTAGAAGTGAAAATGCCAGAAGAGCAATGCTGACTAAACACTAAACAGACGCTATACCATAATCAGCTGCTACAAGATAAAAATGCTCTAAAACAACTGAGAAACCACTAAAGTGCTCGGAGCGGATGGAATACTAACGGAACTAATGAAGTCTTGTGGTACCGAATTACTGAAACGTTGAACAACCCTCGTCAGTCAGTGGTTAGAATTTGAAGAAATTTCCACTAAGTGGAAGAACTACATTACCATATTAATATATAACAAGGGAGAAAAACTACAAGCACCTATCTCTATCATGTACAAATTCCTAACAAAGGCAATGGGAAGATGTTACAGCTTAAACCGGTATGGATGACACAAAACAATGGCACTACGTGGGGATGCCAGCTTTTTACAGCAAAAACAAAAACGCCAGTTTGTTACCTCATAAAAACTACATCACGACAAAATCGGGAAAATTACGCAAATTCATTGCCCTAACCCTGTTACACTGGGCTGTAACAAAGATTTCCGGCTAAAACGCTCAGTGAGAAGGGCGGGTTCTTTACGACCTTAGATTAGGGCGACGCTCCGGTAAACGAAGTACAGGTGTTAAATATTTAGCGCCACCACTTTTGTTGATAACCCGCCTACGTAAAAGTGGAAGCCCTAGACGGAGCTTAAGAGGTGTTTGCAGTGCTTGATTTCAACCAGCGGGCAGCATCAGGGAACTTACCTTTAGTTAATTTTCTCCAAAACCCCCTGTATTCCTGACACAAAGAAATCACAACACAAATTTGCATGCAACAGTTGAAATACGAAATAATAATGCACAAATTAATTAATTAAATGAAATCTATTAAGTTAAAGGCATGTGAAATAATTATACAAGTATGAAATCCAATAAATGGGTTAGTAGTTTTAAAATTACTTGCAGCAACAACGTTTATTTACAATAGTGAGATTAGCAATCGTGAATTCAACAACAAAATTTAGTACGGCGATATTCCTTGAAAGTTCATTAAAAGCGAGACATAAAATCTCAAACTAGGTGCGCATCATACAGTAGCTTAAATTACGCATACACATCTTCCGAACAAGGTCACACAGAAGGGTTTAAAATGCACTATTAATAACTAGGGACAAATACCTGGTTTGCCGAATCCAGGGAAGTCAACATTGATGTTCTCTGAAGCTGCGGGCGACCGATGAAATCAACAACTGCTTAAAAGGGTGTTTGTGGGCGGCGGGAACAGGGCTTCGAGATGATGGTTACCACAGCCAAAAGTTGAAACAACAATAATCCCCTCACGGGGTGAATAAACGCCGGAACGAAATTTCCAATAAAGGAACGACGAAATGAAACTTCAACTTGCAAGATACAATATGTTGACATGCTAAGGTAGAGTTGGTTCCTTTGAGAATCCGGTAATTGATCCGCTCAAGCGGTAATTGGAGGTCTTGCAACCTCCTGGTAAAGATTATTCGAACACAACTAACTTATTTGCATCATTTCAACCCGGACAGCTAGTGCACACATCACGAGCAAACACCAAGGTTTGCCACAAAGCGAAACGAAACAGTTCAACTTCTTCGGAGGGCACAAAAATCAACAAAAAGCATACAATTATGCACACAGCTTGCCCCAACAGTCGAGGCTGCTGGGCACGTGGAATAGACGACACGCTTCTTGACTCTCTTAAGACATTAGCGGGGCTCAGAATAAATTGCTCCTGGAGAAAATTTTAAAACCAAATGAGAACGCGCACGTGCTTCTTAGCTTCTTACGCTGTTCAACTTATGGACCGCGCAGAAAAGTTCCATGATGATGAAATCTTAGCTCAGCAATATGCTTAAAACTTCGAGGAAGTTCTGTCCTGTATATGACAAAACCGCAGACAATGGGCCTTCAGAGCGGCAATTAAGATACCATAAGCCGACTATGTCATTTTATCCAGTGCAGAAAACATCTAAATTCAGAACACGCATACCTGAGCCTGAATTAATGATATAAAGTAGGCTGGGAGATGCTAATATTTGATACGACCGGAACAAAGTTTGGAAACACAACTAAACTGTTAATTTAGGCTTAATGGGGAAAAATACTACAAATGGGAGAAAAAGGCGGAAAAGGGAGAAAATTCAGCAAATTGTCCTCACAATGTGTTGGGAGTCACGCTGAAGAACAAATACATGGATAAAACAATACAAAAGCTGAACACATAACTAAAAGGATCTGTAAAGTAAAATGGACTTTTAGCATAACAAGAACATGGAAGATGAGATAGAAAAATACGAAAATGACAGTCCAGAACTGGAAGAAGTGACTCAAGGCTAAGAAGGTTGGATGATATCGCCAAAATTAGTGGAAAGACCTAAATGAAAGAGACCAAAACGACAGTAATTTGAAATGAAAAGCGGAGGCTTATGTCTAACTTTAACGTCAGTGAAGACAGCAATCGTGAGAACGAAAAATAAAAGGCACAATAAGTATAAGGCATAGGAAGAATTAAAATGGATGCAGATCCTTGAAGTGGAAGTGGGCTGACAAAATGAATAGCGGACAGCATAGGAGAGAGACAAACGATTATCTAACAATAATTATGTAATCTTCTATATAATAAAGGAGAACGATCCAGACGTGTGTGTCCGTCACGAAAATTGCAGACGTGATGTCCCTGATTGAGTGAATGGGGGTTACTGTAGCGGCGGTATTTGCGTTTGCATGCCACACAGGTAGTGATCCCACGCATACCAGTAACATCAGTGAAGATTTGCCGTTCCCTATTATTCGTCATCAATTTCCGGTTCGATTGTCGTACGCTATGACCATAAACAAATCGCAAGGTCAAACATTTAACAAAATCGGTATTTACTTGAAAGACGACATATTTACGCACGGACAGCTCTATGTAGCATTCTCAAGAGTGACATCAATGACGGGTATTTCCCTATTCCTTCCTCCACAAAAGAACCCTCTGCTTCCTGTCATGTGAAATGTTGTTTTACTCACATAATCTTATCTTAATAAATAAACTACATATAAAGGAACTGGAATATTTTATGTAAAGTAACAATTTAAATAACATTGAATAAGCATTCACCCAGGTAAATTAATCGTTTATCGGGAAAAAACATTGGCTGCCGAAATTTATGGAAATAAACAGTTAGATGCAATAAATTGCGCATGTTAGAGTTTACAAAAAACATTGTGATGGCTGACTTTGAAGATTGGGATAATTTAAATTGTTTGTACATTATTTTCTGACTTGTTTCCATTTTTGAAAAGTGAACATAACATTAACTTGTAAAATAATCCTTATATTTTTAATATTAATATTAATATATACTTATAGACACATTATTAAACAATCTTAAATAAGGCAAATAATATCACAAAATAATATAAACAACGCTGTATACTGATGGGATCATAAGTATGCAACATCAATGAGATAGCATGAACAAAAGCATATAATACTTGAGTAAGAAAGAGATAACCGTACAAAAAAGTTATTTTAGTATGCATATTTAGTTGACATATGACATAATTAAAATGAGCGTCAAGTCTACTCAAATATTTGTTTCTATGTTCATCCCTTTCTTATTCAATCATTGAATTCTGTTTTTTATTCATTTTATCTCATTGCTGTTATACACAGGTTGCCTAAAATTGTACAGAACATGGCAATTCTATGAGTTGGAAAAGGTTCATAAGGCAATAAGAGTAACCGAAATAACAAATGCAATAAATACTTTGGTAGCTGGGCAACAAGTAGGTACAATAGCTACTTGTTGCCTAGCTACCAAAGTATTTATTGCATTTTCCATTTCGGTTACTCTTATTGCAAATAGTATTTGAACATTTTCCAACTCATGAAATTGCCATGTTCTGTAGAGTTAGGTATCGAGAGATCCAAAAAAAAACTGTTCCTCAGCGGGTTGTGGAAATTCAACGTATGAATAATATGTTGGTGGCACTGTAAGTTTATGTCAAATTCGAGGTTAGTAGGTTAGGATTTGCGTCATTCTGTGTCATAACTGACGGAAAACCTCACCTGATAACCTGAAATTTGACATTGACGTACAGTGTCACCAACATATTATTCATACGTTGAATTTCCACAGCACGCTGAGGAACAGTTTTTTTTGGATCTCTCGATATGTCCCCATTGGTATTTTGGGCAGTAAATGTTCTCAGTTCAGCTATTTTCTTAAACATTTTTATAAAATTCGAATAGAGCACCTTTACTTACCAATCAATTATACTGATTAGATTACCTTTATAATATTTGTAAATAAGTCTATAAATACCCGCTCAAATACACATTTTGGGTATTTACCCGGGTAAATACCCCGGGTATTTACCACTAAAAATAAATACCCGGGTAATTTACATCACTACGCGCAGCCCCGTTTATTATGTATAATTATGTAGATAATAATTCTGAGAGTATGTTATCCTTTTTAACAAGTTTTTTAAGGAAATTAGTTAGAGGTTGAGGACTTGAAAGGATAGTTGTATAATATGCTTAGATGTTAAACCATGCTTCTATAGTCAGTCAAGAAACATTTACAGTTAGCAAATAAGAACCACCGTAAGTTTTATATAAAGTCAGTGCTGAAATTGTATTTTAAGGAACTGCAAGGCGTGGAGAAGATGGAGATCAAAACAAGGTCCGCAGACAGCCCAAGCCCACCAAGCCGAAGAAAATGATTAAAGTTGATGGACAGTTTATTGTTAATGCTGCTTGCAATAATGGGTCCACCGCTCTGGTGACCAGAGACGGTGAACTTCTAATGTTTGGCAAGGATACAACACATGCGGATCATACTACAGGTAGAAACAATGCTAAAAAGACATATCGAGTGATAATTGCAAACATTTAATAGGTTTAGTATGCAATCTAAAAGGAGAATTTATAGTCCAAGTAGCTCTAGGCAAAGCTCATGCAGTTGCTCTGACCAGTAAAGGTCAAGTGTATACTTTTGGAATAAATAACAAATATCAGTGTGGGCGAGATTTTATTCCAATTAACAAAGAAGGTAGGTTATTTGTTATCGAATCTAATTGCTTATACTCCCATGTCTTTTATAGAAGCTTCATCTGCTGTAGTAGCTATGGAAACCGGCGGAGCCAGCCATGATGAGCAAGATATTTATGACGATTTAGAAGAAATTCCCAACAGGGAAGATATGGAAAACATTCCGGGAAGCTCCGATAGTAATCCTTTAGAATCCTTGAGCCGTGAACACATGTGCCCCCCAGGCAACCATCAGTGGCACCATGACATGTGCATGGTTTGTACAGTTTGTCAAGAATGTACAGGATACTCAATAAGCTGTTTGTCATCAATGAGGCCTGATAGAAAGCCTGGACAGTATGTTAATAATTTTAGCTTTAACTTAGTATTATCGCCTTAATTTGCAGAGAATGTGGTTGTGGTGAAGGCGATAGCGGATGTGCCATGTGCGGGTGCTGCCGACTTTGTGCTCGGGATACTGTAGATAATCGCCAGTTGGCTATACTTGGACCTGATGGAGCTGCCGATCTTTCTGGCATGATGCGACTAGATCTCATATTTCGTGATAAGGTTAAAGATTTGGTTCCACCTCGACAGCGGGCTAAACTTCAAGAACAGGTACTTTGACAATAAACAAAAATAACCCACTATAAATTTATGTATACGTTTTAGCTTCAAAGCAGACTTGAAGAGAGAAAAAGTAGGGCGCGAAAGTCAATATCGGTGGCAGGTTCCAGCAAACAGGTGGCAGCAAAACTAAAAACTACCAGATCTTCACCTGCCATTGTTCCGAGCACTCCTGTGCATCGTGCAAATAATCCCATTAGGCAGGCTAATATATTGGGTGAGGACCTACTAAGGCAGTTTTGTTATAAAAATTACAATTTTCTATTGTTAGGCAAAGATCAAGCAGGTTCAGATGTGGAACGTGATGCTACTAGAATTGCTTGTCTGCCCCCTGCGAAAATTCAGCTGCCATGCGATAGCCCCATTATACAAATTGCTTGTGGTCTTCATCATAGCGTGCTGTTGCTACAAAACGGGCAGGTGTACAGTTTTGGGTCTAACCAGTATGGCCAACTGGGTTGCGGTGATATTTTGGCCAAATCTTCGATACAGTTAGTGAAACTGCCATGCAGCGCTGTGCACATTGCTGCCGGAAGTAATCACACAGCCATACTTACCGCCAAGGGTGAAGTCTACACATTTGGAAATTATCAGGTAGCTCTTATATTCTAAGAATAATTACGTTGTAGCTTAGTCGCATAATATAACGGGCACTGTTTGTAGAAACGGTTTTAATTTCTTCGAAGAAATGTCATAAACTATGCAAGATGGCTAAAATTTGTAAATTGGTAGTCAGTTAGCCTCTAGCTACAGCTTTGAATGGGCGCTTAATTAAAATACTTGTCGCAAACTGTTTAGATTTAACAAATAGGCATAACTGTCTTGTGACTAAAGAGTTTAAGAGAAGCTCGGTTAAAGCTTTTACAATTTTTTTTATGGTTTTAAAGTAACTGTGTGGTCCTTAGAGCAGTTTGGGTGTGCTAATCACCCAAGTACCTACTATAAAGATCATTAGATAAGATATGAAGTGGGTTAAATATGTTGATTAGAAAAGAAATCGCTTAAACTTCAATTACAGACAAATTCGTGTTACTTCTATCGGTACCACCAAACTAATGGGGAATTTCCACCAGGTAAAAGACCCCTCGGCAATGGGAAGTATGTTCATGCGTAGCTCCAGATTTTACCTGTCTGCATCATGATTTTTCCTGAAATAGCTTATCATTCTGCAAGAATATGCAGAACTGCACTTAGTTTTACAAATGAAAATCAATAAATTTGGTAACTCTCTTAAGATAATATTGATGATAACAAAACAATCCCGAAGAATTTTACCTGCTTGTAATGTCACATTGCACAATAAAGAAACCTTAACTTCTGTGTTCACCTTGGACACAATTCGTTATCGTTTATGTCCGTAGTATGTTTTATAACCCGATTGGATCTCCTACTTCTGCTGTTGTTACATTAATAATTGCCGATGTCATCGGAACATGCACTCGTACTAACTCAGTGGAAGAGCGTAGGTAACTTACCTTCAAAACTAAACGGTCGAAATTATAGGGGCGCCAAATGGTTCTAGGCCCATGTTCCCTGGTTCATTTAGGCGAACAAACCATTAAATTGCTCAAGGTAACAATACAACATAAACAATGAAAACCCACAGTTCGATAAATCCTATAATGTTTCAAAAAGATAATGGATTAATAACAGGGGGGGAATAAAATCGATTTGTAATTACTGGCATTAACGGACAATAACAATACTAGCACAAAAATAAATATATCACATATGTAAATATCACAATCTTAATCAATCAAAACCTGAACAGTGTGCATCCGAAAACCCAGCCTTTGCTGAGGACGTGTAAAAGCTAATTTCCAAAATGCTTTACTTTAAACTGTAAGTTGGCCAAAACAGGTAATTTAGTAACATCCCGAATACTGAATGAACGACACAGCGGTACTGCGTTCTACCGTTAATGTGTTAAATTGGCACCTCGCGTGTACTCACACATTCAGATATCTGTATGTCTTAGTAATATACTAAATAACCTGCTGGGGTAGCTTTCCCTCCAGCGTACTTAATTACTATGGCGAAAGTTATGAAGCAAACGTACGTGGGTTCACCATTCACTCAGCTAATTTATTAGCATGCAGAGCTACGTTAATTATAACTGAACTAACTCAGCTTGAAACTGACTTTTGTTTAACATACCTGGCTAAATATATATATATATATATATATATGCCAGTGTCTTCGATTGGTGCATGTGCATTGACTAGGACTGCAGTATAAAATGTTCTATTGATCTTCAAAACTGCCATTCTCTCATCCAGTGGTACAAAATCTTTTATGATGTTCCTATAATTTTTGTTTATTATGAAACTAACCCAAGAAGTTGTGTAGGGCAGTTAGTGGAGCGTTAGGTTTGCATTAAGCAAGTCGTCAGTTTGAATCCCACTGTGGGCAGAATGTTTCCGCAGCCTTGGCGATCGTATCGAGTTCGGTCAGACCATTCACAGTTGAGCACCAAATTAACTGTGTTCCACTCAGCACCACAGACCTAAGAGATAGAGTAACAAGGTCAACACATCACCAGCACACCTAACACAATGGTAACCCAAAACCGGGGCAAGTTGAGCACTGCACTGCCAGATGCTAGCGTACAAAGCACCAGCCTCTACACCGGTAGGTAAAAGAGGTTACAGATAATCCATACATACATGAAACCAACCCCCTTGGCCCAATTGGCCCTTTTTACTTCCACTATAACTTCCACGTCCGTTATTCCACATTCTTTCCATTTCATTTCTTAGATTTTACCGTATATACTATCTCTAAACTGTCTATATTCCACATTGTATTATATTATTATTCTTCTTTTTTTTACATTATTTCAGTGTAACTAGAACATAACCGTTCTCATCACCATTTTCATCATCCTTACAACCGTTTATGCTAAGTTTTTTTTGTTTTTCCCAGCAAATTCAGTGTCTTCCTTTTTTCCAAATCCTGGATCCATATCTCTTCTTGTTTACTATCAATTTTATGTTTGCTAATGCTAACATTATTACTAAGATGTACTTCATCACTGAAGAAAACGTAGTTCACAAAGTTTACATGGAGGTTCATTTAATCGTAAATAAACTGACAGAACTGTAGTCATCGTGGAAAATCATTTTATTTTGCCCCCTCTTGAAGGAAATTTAGGAATTAAGTTAGTGGGAATCGAACCTGCATTTTCTGGGTCAAAACCATCTAATATAAGATTTTGGTTTCTATTTGCCAATTTATTTGATGAGTAGCCATTTTTACTGTAGAATTTAGTTCAGTAAAATACACACGTTTATGGAAAACAATAACCTTCCTTTATTTTTAATTTAAAGAAATAAACAAATATACACACATACACATTCGTTAATATTACACAAATGCAAATATATATATATATATATATGGCGTTTCATTCTGGGTAGAATATTGCCTCTTCTTTCCGAAGTAAATAATCCACTTTCTGGGGTGGATTAGGCCCCTGATTATCAGTCTTCCTTTTTCCCTCTAGATTTTCTGATGAGTTTTTGTTTCTGTTACTATCTTTCTCCATGTTACTCTGTTTTTTGCTTTCTCCTTCCATTTCTTTATGTTCATACTTCTTAAATCGTTTTCCACTGCTTCGTACCATCTATTTCTTGGTCTCCCCCTTGGCCTGTTCAGATCAGGTTTCCATGTTGTAATTCCTTTGATTATTCTTGTATCTTCCGCTCTCCATATATGACCAAGCCATCCAATCCTGTGAGCCTTCATTATCTTCACGATATCCTCTCCTTCCATTATTTCTAAAATTTCGTGATTCATGTATTGTCTGTGCTCCCCGTCATCCATTCTTTTTGTTCCCATTATCGTTCTTATTACCTTCCTTTCAAATATTCGCAATTGTTCTTCTTCTTTTTGTGTTGAACACATTACTTCTGCCGCGTATAATACCACTGGTCTTATTAAGCTTCTATAAATTCGTATTTTAGTCTTTTTGTTGATTTTTCTACTCTTCAGCGTGTCTCGATTTGCGTAATATGCTTTATACCCCATCTGGATTCTCTCTTTTATCTCGTCGCTGCGATCATTATTGTGTGTTAGTTGTATTCCTAAATAATTATACGATCGTACTTTTTCAAAAGTGTATTTTTCTATCTTCACTTCCTTAGTGTCATCTATTACTCCTCTCTGACATTTCATATATTTGGTTTTATCTTTATTTATTTCAAGCCCTACTTCCTTTGCTTCCCTTTCTAAACTTATAAAAACTTCCTTTAATTTATTCCAGCTTCTTGATATAATTACTATATCATCTGCATAGGCTATGATTTGTGCCTCTTTATTTATTATACTTCCATGTACATTTACTCCTCTTATTGCCTCGTCTAATGCCAGATTGAAAAGTGTGGTTGACAGTGTATCTCCCTGGCGTACTCCCCTGTTGATTTCAAATGTTTTTGTTTGTCCTTCCCTTGTTTTTACTGCTGCCTTTGAATTCCTCATTGTCATTTGAATACAGCGTATTAGTTTTCTTGGTATTGCCATTTTTTCCAGTATTTGCGTGATCTTTCTTCGCTTGATGCTATCGAACGCCTGCTTGAAGTCGATAAAAAGTAAATGCAGCTGTATGTCGTACTCATAACACTTTTCTGATATTTGCAGCATGACATGTAAGGCATCTGTTGTTGATCTGCCTGGCCTGAATCCCATTTGATAATCACCAATTGCCTTCTCAGTGTATGTTGTGAGTTTCCTCTGGAGCATTGCTGTGAATATTTTATATGTCGTGTTTAGTAATGTGATCCCTCTGTAGTTCTTACATTGTTCTAAATCGCCCTTTTTTGGTATTGTCACAATTGTTCCCATTTCCCATTCTGCAGGCATCTTTTCTTGTTTCCATATTTCCTCAATCAGTTTGTGTATTCTTTTGTATAGTGCCTCCCCTCCATATTTGAGCATCTCTCCATTTATTTGGTCGCATCCCGGCGCCTTCCCATTTTTTACTTTTGTTATGATCTCCTTCGTTTCCTCGTACTTTGGTCCTTCCATTACTCTTTCTTCTTCCACTTCTTCATTGATTTCGTGTTGCTCTTGTCTTCTATCTTCTTCTATTTCATATAGTAAGTTACTAAAATGTTCTCTCCAAATATCTTTCTTCTTATTTTCATCGTGTTCTACATTGCCATGTTTGTCTTTTATACCTCTTATTTTCACCAAATGCAAATACAAAATACAAATACGTGAGGCGATCGCACTGATCTGGGACAACTGATGTCGAAAACTAGGCTACTCGAGTTTATATAACCACTGTTTGAACGGAAGGAGCCGCTTCTATTCTTTCGGATACAATAGCATTGTCCAGCCGACCCTTCGCTCTATTGTGACAGACAAGGGATGGCTCCCGATAATAAAATTGCGTGTGCTTCTTTCATACTCCAGAATTTACGACTGTATTGTGACCAGGGTTGGTCATTGCTGGACATTTGGGTCACCAGGGTATTTACGTAACACTTCCTTTTGTCGTGGGGTGCCTTTATGCTTGTGACATCTGACCTGCTGTTTTTCGAATTTATATTTTGACGTTTTTGACGAGTTAGTCTCATTGTTTGACGGCAACACAAATCACATTTGGCATCTAACACTTTTTGTTCGCATATGTCGCACTGACGTTTATAGGCCATTCGTCACTCACGTTTTCGATAGCACTGACGTTTACAAATTTAGAATTGCACTTAGTGTCAAGTTTGAGTTTATGACCATCCCTTGCACGACAGGCGTTTTTAAGTCAATTACCTTGGTACGCTACAAGATAATACTTGACTGTAAAGACACTCAATTGTGTATTACTTGCAAAAGCACCACAGTATGCAGGTTTTTAAATTATAATACTTAGACATAAAATCGTAGGTGTTTGTCGAACTCTAATAAAGCTCTATTCATTTTGTAATTCAGAAAGGACAGCTGGGTAGGTTGCCTCCAGCAGCGTCTCCTCAAGACGTAGTTCAGCCAGGGCAAAGCAATTCATCCAAATACCGTGATCCAAGATGCCCTTGGTACGCCATTCCTGGCGCCATACCGAATATTGGACCGCGACATGGTCGCAGAGCGACGTGGGTTGGCGCATCTGGAGAGCAGACATTTTTGAAAATCGATGAAAGCTTAATTAACTCCGTTAGCCTCGCAAAATCTACAGTTACAGCTAACAAAAATTATATAAGTAAAGTTATAAATACTATAATATTAAGCAATTTACTAAACAGAATTTTTATAGTTTTACTACCGAACCAATTGGATAACGCAAATAGCTTCCAAAGCCTGGTAATAAACAAAAGAGAAGGGAACTGCAATTCTTTTAAAAGCAAAACTCAAGTCGACTTTTACAATAAGACAGTGTGCATGGATCCCATTTACAATGTCCTGTGGTCCTACAACCCTGCAAACCATGAAGTGGCTTGCTATAACATTATAGCAACAGAATTGCGTACAAAAAATGCAATAGAAACAATCGACAAGAAAATTTTGTGCGACGTCAAGATATTTTCCATATCAAGCGCAGTAAAGGAAGAAACTGAATTGCCAAGTTTTAATTTGTCGGCTGTATTAAGTGCTGAACTGTCTCTGCCGGTTGTTTCTAACTGTCATGTGACACGTCTCCAAGCTGCTATCAATTTGTTATGTTGTTTGGATACTCTCACCATCGCGCACGACTTACAAATGACCGCAATAAAGGATGACATTGATGAACGAAGACTTGTAGCTGGAAAGCAGTTTACCAGGGAAGATTTCCAGTGTGTGAATCGCTTTGAAAGCCACGGAGGAGGCTGGGGCTACTCGGGCCATAGCATCGAAGCAATTCGCTTTATGGCAGATACAGACGTGCTTTTGGGTAAATTTTTTTCGCTGTACCTTAGGTAACAATTCTTTAGCATAATTAATTATTAGGTGGATTTGGCTTATTTGGTGGTCGAGGGGAATATACGGGTAAGATAAAATTATTAGATATTGGTCCAGATGGTGGCGAACAAGAGGGCGATGGTGAGCTATTGGGTGAAACTGATGAAATTCCATACGAATGCGGTCCTCGACAGAAATTTCCCATGATGTTTGAAGATCCTATACCGCTTCAGGTACTTGTTTATTTCAGTATTGCATAGTAATAAAACAGAAAAACATAAAAGGTCAAAAAATATTAAGTAGCTACTATATTTATTAATCATAAAAATTATTTTTGTTTCTTAAAAAATCACAGGCTCATCGTTGGTATGTAGCATGGAGCAGAATTAGTGGCCCAAGCAGCGATTGTGGTTCGTCTGGTCAAACAATGGTAACCACTGAAGATCAAGTCGTGTTTTACTTTAAGTCATCCAAAAAGTCCAACAACGGCACCGATGTAAATGCTGGGCAAATCCCACAACTTCTCTATAAAGTCATAACTGCGGAAATTCAGCCACCCCGCAGACAAGTCGACATAAGTGAACCCATTCACATTTTATCCAAAGATTTCTCACGGACAGTGACGAAGGAGTGCTTCCAAAGCCTCCTATCGTTGTTACAATGGTCGTGGAACACCTTTAAGCTGGGAGTTATGGACGGGCAAACAGCTCAGCATATGTACACGACTTTAGAACTGGAGAGACTTGTCTACATTAGCCGTGCAAGTCTGCGCTTGATACGGACATACACGAACGAAGTGTACCCATCCCAGATTTCCAAGAAAGCTCCACTTGAAAATGTCCATTTAGCTGAATGTATCGGAGATGTTAGAGCTTTGCTAAAACAAATTTTATCAGACAGTTTGCCTACCACAATTCAAGGAAAGAAATCTAATAAAAGTAAATCCAAAAATGGTGGACATTATTATAAGATGATGAACAGTATTTTAGAAGAGTGCCATAGTACATTTGTGTCATGCTTTCATGCATTTTATCCTACTTCATACCTGAAGTGGACATGTTTGTGTGATCTATTAGCTGATATTGAAAAGGTAAGATTATTATTTGGTCATACTTGCACAAAGTTACAGAAGGACCGCTTAATATAGGATATATCTTTCATGTATGTGTCTTTAATGCCTCAACTTACATGCAAGATCTTTAATTATACCTCAACATTTTGATTTATTAGATAAAATTTCGACTTATGAGATCTATGCTTATAGCTTTTGGTGTCGGAGTCTCTTATCAGAAGTTAAATTCTGTTAGAAATCTAAATATTTTGATAGAAGTCAAGATCTGTTGTTAGAAGGTAAGATCTCTTCCTGAAAGTAAAGTCCCATGTCAAGAACTTTAGAAGGCAACATCCCCAGTTTGCATCTGAAATCTCTTGTTGGAGAGCTAGATGTACAGTTAGCACTTAGAAATGTCTTTTTGAAAGTTAAAATCCCAAGCGAAGACATTTTGATGGACGTCTAGGTTTTAGTTAGAGGACAACTTCTCCAGATAGCACATCAGATCTCTTGTTAGAAAGCTGGATGTTTAGTTAACACTTAGAAATGTCTTTTTGAAAGTTAAAATCCCAAGTGAAGACCTTTTGATGGACGTCTAGGTTTCAGTTAGAGAACAACTTCTCCAGATAGCACATCAGATCTCTTGTTAGAAAGCTGGATGTTTAGTTAACACTTAGAAATGTCTTTTTGAAAGTTAAAATCCCAAGTGAAGACCTTTTGATGGACTTCTAGGTTTCAGTTAGAGAACAAGTTCTCCAGATAGCACATCAGATCTCTGGTTAGAAAGCTGGATGTTTAGTTAACACTTAGAAATGTCTTTTTGAAAGTTAAAATCCCAAGTGAAGACCTTTTGATGGACGTCTAGGTTTCAGTTAGAGAACAACTTCTCCAGATAGCACATCAGATCTCTTGTTAGAAAGCTGGATGTTTAGTTAACACTTAGAAATGTCTTTTTGAATGTTAAAATCCCAAGTGAAGACCTTTTGATGGACGTCTAGGTTTCAGTTAGAGAACAACTTCTCCAGATAGCACATCAGATCTCTTGTTAGAAAGCTGGATGTTTAGTTAACACTTAGAAATGTCTTTTTGAAAGTTAAAATCCCAAGTGAAGACCTTTTGATGGACGTCTAGGTTTTAGTTAGAGAACAACTTCTCCAGATAGCACATCAGATCTCTTGTTAGAAAGCTGGATGTTCAGTTAACACTTAGAAATGTCTTGTTGAAAGTCGAAATCCCAAGTAAAGACCTTTTGATAGACATCTAGGCTTTTAGTTAGAGGACAACTTCTCCAGATAGCACATCAGATCTCTTGTTAGAAAGCTGGATGTTTAGTTAACACTTAGAAACGTCTTTTTGAAAGTTAAAATCCCAAGTAAAGACCTTTTGATAGACATCTAGGCTTTTAGTTGGAGGACAACTTCTCCAGATAGCACATCAGATCTCTTGTTAGAAAGCTGGATGTTTAGTTAACACTTAGAAATGTCTTTTTGAAAGTCAAAATCCCAAGTAAAGACCTTTTGATAGACATCTAGGCCTTTAGTTAGAGTACAACTTCTCCAGATAGCACATCAGATCTCTTGTTAGAAAGCTGTATGTTTAGTTAACACTTAGAAATGTCTTTTTGAAAGTTAAAATCCCAAGTAAAGACCTTTTAACGGACGTCTAGGTTTTAGTTAGAGAACAACTTCTCCAGATAGCACATCAGATCTCTTGTTAGAAAGCTGGATGTTTAGTTAACACTTAGAAATGTCTTTTTGAATGTTAAAATCCCAAGTGAAGACCTTTTGATGGACGTCTAGGTTTCAGTTAGAGAACAACTTCTCCAGATAGCACATCAGATCTCTTGTTAGAAAGCTGGATGTTTAGTTAACACTTAGAAATGTCTTTTTGAAAGTTAAAATCCCAAGTGAAGACCTTTTGATGGACGTCTAGGTTTTAGTTAGAGAACAACTTCTCCAGATAGCACATCAGATCTCTTGTTAGAAAGCTGGATGTTCAGTTAACACTTAGAAATGTCTTGTTGAAAGTCAAAATCCGAAGTAAAGACCTTTTGATAGACATCTAGGCCTTTAGTTAGAGTACAACTTCTCCAGATAGCACATCAGATCTCTTGTTAGAAAGCTGTATGTTTAGTTAACACTTAGAAATGTCTTTTTCAAAGTTAAAATCCCAAGTGAAGACCTTTTGATGGACGTCTAGGTTTCAGTTAGAGAACAACTTCTCCAGATAGCACATCAGATCTCTTGTTGGAAAGCTGGATGTTCAGTTAACACTTAAAAATGTCTTGTTGAAAGTTAAAATCTCAAGTGAAGACCTTTTGATAGATGTCTAGGCTTTTAGTTAGAGGATAACTTCTCCAGTTAGCACTTCATATTTCTTGTGAAAAGTCAAGATTCCAACTCAAAACCTCTTGTTAGAAGTCAAGATATCAAAAGACCTCTAGTTATAAGTTGAAATATATTATTAGATATTAAAGTCTCTTATTAGAAATCAAGATCTGTCTTTAGAAGTCAAGATCAGTTGTTAGAAGTCTGGATTTCCAGTTAGCACTTGAGATCGCTTGTTAGAAAGCTGGATGTTTACTTAACACTTGGAAATGTATTGTTCAAAGCCAAAATCTCAAGTGAAGATCTTTTGTTAGACGTCTGGACCTCTAGTTAGAAGACAACTTCTCCAGTTAGCACTTCAGATCTCTTGTTAAAAGTCAGGACTTCAAGTTACATCCTCTTGTTAGAAGTTGAGATATCAAGTGAAGTCCTCTAGTTAGAAGTTGAAATATCTTATCAGATATTAAAGTCTCTTATTAGAAATCAATATCTGTTTTTAGAAGTCAAGATCTGTTGTTAGAGGTGAAGATAAATTGTTAGAAGTCTGAATTTCCAGTTAGCACTTGAGATCTGTTGTTAAAATTCAAGATCCAAAACTTCCTGTTAAGACGTCTCGATGTCTTGTTAGAAATCTCCTGTTGCCAATTCAGATCTCTCGTTGAAAGGTAAAATCTAAGTAAATACCTTACGTTAAAAATTGAGATCCCTTTCTTGGGAGACAACATTTCCAGTTATGGCTAGAAATGTCTTGTTGGAAGTAAAATCTCTTGTTAGAAGTGAAAATTTCTTCTTGAGGGGAATGATCTCCAGTTATCAATTAAAATCTCTTCTTGGAAGGCAAGATCTCCAGTTAGAAATTAAGATTTCTTGTTAAAAATCAAGGTCTCCAGTTACCAGTTGAGATTTCTTGTTAGAAGGCAAGATCTTAAGTAACTACCTCTTGTTAGGTGATCGCCAATGAGGATTTAATATCTCTCGATTAAATCCAAAATCTCAAGTTAAGAACTCTTGTTACAAATTAAGACTCGGGTTAAAAGGCAAGAGATCCAGTTGGCGCAAGCAGTCTTTTGTTAGAATTTGAAATCTTTCGTATAAATTGAGATACCCTGTTAGCAGTTGAGATCTCGTGTTTGTTGAAAGTAAAAATCTAAGTTCTAAACCTTTTGTTAGAATGCAAATCAGCTAACACTTGAGATCTTTTGTTAAAAGGGAAGACGTTTTATTAATAGTCAAGAACACAAGTAAAAACTTCTTGTTAGAAGTCGAGATATCAAAAGACCTCTTATTAGTTGAAATATCTTATCAGATATTAAAGTCTGTTACTAGAAATCAAGATCTGTCTTTAGAAGTCAAGATCGGTTGTTAGAAGTCTGGATTTCCACTTCAGATCTCTTGTTAGTAAGCTGGATGTCTAGTTAACACTTAGAAATGTATTATTCAAGGTCAAAATCCCAATTGAAGACCTTTTGTTACACGTCTAGACCTCTAGTTAGAAGACAACTTCTCCAGTTAGCACTTCAAACTCTTGTTAAAAGTCAAGATTTCAAGTTAAATCATTTTCTTAGAAGTTGAGACATTAAGTGAAGACCTCTAGTTAGAAGTTGAAATATCTTATCATAAATTAAAGTCTCTTATTAGAAATCAATATCTGTCTTTAGAAGTCAAGATGTGTTGTTAGAGGTGAAGATATATTGTTAGAAGTTTGAATTTCCAGTTAGCACTTGAGATCTGTTGTTAAAATTCAAGATCCCAATTACAAACTTCATGTTAGAGTGCGAGATCTCTTGTTAGAAAGCAAAATCTCCAGTTACCAATTCAGATCTCTCGTTGAAAGATAAAATCTAAGTGAATACCTTACGTTTAAAATCGAGATCCCTTTTTTTTTAAACATCTCCAGTTATTAATAAAAATTTCTTGTTGGAAGTCAAATCTCTTATTAGAAGTGAAAATCTCTTCTTAAGAGTCATGATCTCCAGTTATCAATTAAAATCTCTTTTTGGAAGGCAAGATCTCTTGTCAAAAATCAAGGTCTCCAGTTACTAGTTGAGATTTCTTGTTAGAAGGCAAGATCTTAAGCAACAACCTCTTGTTAGATGATTGCCAAATAGGACTTGATATCTCTTGTTTAAAGCCAAACTCTCAGTCAAGAACTCTTGTTACAAATTGAGATTCGGGTCAAAAGGTAAGATCTCCAGTTAGCGCAAGCAATCTTTTGTTAGAATTTGATTTTTTTTTATAAATTAAGATCCCCTGTTAGCAGTTGAAATCTCTTGTTTGTTGAAAGTAAAAATCTCAATTCTAAACCTTTTGTTAGAATGCAAATCAGCTAACACTTGAGATCTTTTGTTGGAAGGCAAGATGTTTCGTTAATAGTCAAGATCGCAAGTCAAAACCTCTTGTTAGAGGTCCAAATTTCTTATTAGAAGTCAAGAGCACAGGTGAGCAGTAGAGTTCTTCGTTGGAAGGTAAGATCTCCGGTTAGCAGTTGAAATGTCTTGTTGAAAGTCAAAATCACAATTTCAAACATCTTATTGGAAATTGAGACTTATTTGAAGACAAAATTTCGTGATAGAACTTGAGATTGTTTGTTAGAAGTGGATATCCCCTGTTAATAGTCAAGATCTTATGTCAAATCCACTTGTTAGAAGTTAAGATCTTGAGTCGAAACCTCATGTTAAAGGTTAAGATGTCTTGTCAAAAGTCATGTGCACAAGTTAGCAGCGGAGATCTTTGTTAGAAGGCAAGATATCCAGTGAACAGTTGAGATCTTCTGTTGAAAGTAAAAATCTCTATTCCGAACCTCTCGTTCAAAGAGAAATTTTCCAGATAGCACTTAAGATATTTTGTTAGAAGTTGAGCTCTCTTGTTACAATTCAAGTACACAGGTTAGCTATGGAGATCTTTGTTAGAAAGCAAGATCTTTAGTGAGCAGTTGAGATTTTCTGTTAGAAGTCAAGCTCTCTTGTTAATAGCAAGATCTCATGTCAAAACCGTTTGTTAGAAGTTAAGATCTCTTGTTAGAACTCAGGTTCTTAAGTCAAATCCAGGATTTTTAGTTATAAGTTGAGATCTCGTGTTAGAAGCCAAGGACACAGGTGTACAGTGGAGATTTTTGTTGGAAAACAAGATCTTCAGTGAGCAGTTGAGATCTGTTGAAAGTCAAAATCTATTCCAAACCGCTTGTTCGAAGAGAAAATTTTCCATATAGCACTTGAAATATTTTGTTAGAAGTCCAGCTCTCTTGTTAATAGTCAAGATCTTGTATCAAAATCACTTGTTTGAAGTTAAGATCTCTTGGAAGAAGCCAAGTTCCTAAGTCCTTGAAACCTTTTGTTAGAAGTCGAGATCTCGTATTACAAGTCAAGTGCACAGGTTAGTAGCGCAGATCTTTGTTAGAAGGCAAGATATCCAGTGAACAGTTGAGATCTTCTGTTGAAAGTAAAAATCTGAATTCCAAACCTCTCGTTCGAAGAGAAATTTTCCAGATAGCACTTAAGATATTTTGTTAGAAGTTGAGCTCTCTTGTTATAATTCAAGTGCACAGGTTAGCTATGGAGATCCTTGTTAGAAGGCAAGGCCTTTAGTGAGCAGTTGAGATCTTCTGTTAGAAGTCGAGCTCTCTTGTTAATAGTAAGATCTCATGTCAAAACCGTTTGTTAGAAATTAAGATCTCTTGTTAGAAGCCAAGATCTTAAGTCAAATCCAGGATTTTTAGTTAGAAGTCGAGATCTCGTGTTAGAAACCAAGGACACAGGTGTGCAGTGGAGATTTTTGTTGGAAAACAAGATCTTCAGTGAGCAGTTGAGATCTGTTGAAAGTCAAAATCTATTCCAAACCGCTTGTTCGAAGAGAAAATTTTCCATATAGCACTTAAAATATTTTGTTAGAAGTCCAGCTCTCTTGTTAATAGTCAAGATCTTGTATCAAAATCATTTGTTTGAAGTTAAGATCTCTTGGAAAAGTCAAGATCTTAAGTCCTTGAAACCTTTTGTTGGAAGTCGAGATCTCTTATTCCAAGTCAAGTGCACAGGTTAGTAGCGGAGATCTTTGTTAGAAGGCAAGATATCCAGTGAACAGTTGTAATCTTCTGTTGAAAATCAAAATCTCTTGTTCGAAGAGAAATTTGCCAGATAGCACTTGTGATCTTTTGTTAGAAGTCAAGCCTTCTTGTTAATAGTCAAGATCTCATGTTAAAACCGCTTATTAGAAGCTAAGATCTTAAGTCGAAACTTCTCAGTGGAGTCAAAAATCACGATCTCCAATTAGCCGTTGAGATCTCTTTTTGAAAGTCTAAGTCGTAATTACAAACATCTTGTTCGAAGAGAAATTTTCTAGATATCACTTGTGATCTTTTGGTAGAAGTCGAGCTCTCTTGTTAATAGTCAAGATCTCATGACAAAACCGCTTGTTAGAAGTTGAAATCTCTTGTTAATAGTCAAGATCTCATGTCAAAAACGATCTTCAGTTAGCCATTGAGATCTCTTTTTGAAAGTTCAAGTCGTAATTACAAATATCTTGTTCTAAGAGAAATTTTCCAGATAGCACTTGCGATCTTTTGGTAGAAGTCAAGATCTCTTTGTTAATAGTTAAGATCTCATGACAACACCACTTGTTAGAAGTTCTGATCTCTTGTTAGAAGTCAAGGTCTCATGTCAAAATGTCATGTTAGAGGTTGAAATTTCTTGTTAGAAGCCAAGAGCACAGGTGAGCAGTGGAGACCTTCGTTGGAAGGTAAGATCTCCAGTTAGTGGTTGAGACGTCTTGTTGAATTACAAACAAGAGAAGTTGAGACTTGTTAGAAAGCAACATTTCATAATAGAACTTAAGATATTTTCTTGGAAATCGATATATCTTGCTGATAAATTTCCATAGAGCAATTGGGACCTTTTGTTAGAAGTGAAGGTCTCTTGTTAAAATATAAAATCTGTTAGGAGTCAGTCATAGTCGGTCAACAGAAGAAAAGATATCAGGTTAAGAGCTGAGATCTCATGTTCGAAATTAGAATTTCAAGTGTAAGTGAAGGTTTTGCATAGGAATTAAGGTATTGTACAGAACTACAAATTTGTAACGAAATACAAGAGTTTCCAGGAAAGTTTTTAACAAATTTTATTATTAAAAAATATAACTCCATCTTAAGTTTGGAAATGAGTGTTACAATTTAACAGCTTTCCATCTGTTTGCTCCATTTTGAAATTTAATGGTAGTTAGTAACTCCTGCTGCATAAATGATATTTTAATTTGAGTGTCAGTAGGTACTTCTAACACTTAAAATGGGTCTAGAACCAGTAAGTATTTTATCTGTCCCGTGAGATTAGCTGCTAAAATTATTCTTTAGTCTCTTACACCACTACTAAACAATCAAAATTATAAAAAGATCAATTTCTTAAGAACTGTTATAATCTGTAAGTGGCTCTTCTACTGTTTCATTGATTACGTACTGGTAAGTTATTGATTTTTTTTTTAGGAGACTGATTTTTATTTAAACTCAAATAGTCAAAGACTTCTAAGTGCAGTTCTCTGTGCTTTATGCAGTCCCAGTATTAGGCTTCGCAGCACTTTTCCGTTGTTGAACAATGGAACCAGTGCTGAAAATTCCATGAACCGAGGTCTCAGTCCTTCTGACAACACAGGTCTGCCTGCTATGAACGGAACTGATTCCCATCACTATCCTGTACTGGTGGAGCAGATGACGTATCGAAGTCAGGTAAATGTAAAATTTCTCGTAGGAAGAGAAAATTCACTTCGTTGCTTGACAGATGGAGGCTAGCGGCACGGGACTAAGCTGGTCGTGGAAAGAAGTATTGGACCACTTACTAAAACTGGTATCAGAACCTGTGACGCAGGTGCTTTTGGGGCATAAGATTACTTTCTTTCCTAATCTAACACGCCATTGTTGCCATTTGTTAGCTAGAGTAGTTGCTGAACTCGTGCATCAGTGCAGTTCGACGGAAGTAAGTGGCCTAGTGTGTCGTGTCATTGTGGTGAAAATGTTTGCTACAGGAGGACCTACAAAGTGGCTGTGGGCGCATCATGCACATCACTCCCTCACGTTTTACGCGAACAAATCAATCTCGAACATGGAACACAGGAAATGGATCACCAGATGCTGTTTGTTTCCAAGTGGATAGGGCCGGGATATCTGTAGTGGGTGTTGGTATTTACGGTGGTATTGGCCATTATGAATACGAATTGGAACTATTGGAAGATGTAAGTGTTTCATATTGGGCATTGTTGGTGTTGCTATAAAACAATTTTTAGCAAAGCTCTGTAAGTGGCGTGGATAGTCACACCCATACCCAGCGCTGGAACAGTTTGGAAATTACTCGGGGCTCATTTGGACCCGAAGATTTTGTTCCGGATATTGCTGAAATTAAGTTTGACAGATCTGTGGCTATAAAGGTGAGCTGGTGATTTAAACATGCTTAACACTATTAACAAACATTAACAACTTCGTAACTTCCCACTTTTAGGAAAATGTGAAATATGCGTTGCGCTTAAGAAATCACGGTGGTAGGACTAACAATGGTGATGGTGGTTTAAATTCGGTGAAAGGTTCTGATAACACAACATTTACATTTTCCACATGTTCTTTAAGCTTCAATGGAACTACTTTAACTAGGGGACAAATTCCAGTTATTTTATACTACAGGTATGCTGTATGTGTACTGAATTTTTTTAAATTTAATTTAGTTTTTGTTACCATATATGTAATTTTTATCATTTTCAGCAACCCAATAGAATGTGCCAAAATTACCAGTACCAGATTAGAGCAGCAGGCCCGTAAAGGAGCGTTAAGCATGACATCATCAATAGTTCACAGTTGCTGTAGTTTACTAGCAATGGCTCGAGAAAAGGCAGATGAAGTATCAACAAATGAAATTCTGAGCAGCGCTTGCGTCGTTACAACATTGTTGCCACTTATTATGGCTCATATTAGCCCTTTAGCAACTAGCGATGCACGAGTAAGTATATTTCTAACATACCATTTAGAGAAGTCAACAGTAATGCGAAAATTATGAACATGATTACATCACACAGTGTTCAATTGAATTGATTTGTAAGTGAATCTTTGAGTTAAATAACGTGAAAGTGTGTGGAGGGGTTATGATAGAAGTGGAGGAAAAGCATTAATGATAGAGAAGATTATCTTATCAATTAAGAGTAACAATAAGTAATAGTATATTACATTACAAGGCATGAAAGTGATACTTTGCAGATGAGGAGGGTTGTTAAAGAATACGAGGATGTGCAGCGTCGGAGTACTTCTTCAAAGTCTCTGAGTCAAACATAGACACTTCCATGCTGTGTAATGTATTACATTTTTCTGAAATCTCTTTAATAGTATATTACAGCCCGAGATGGGAAGTGTTTCATTACTGTCGAGAGATTAGTTAGCTTTGCGTCTCAATCAGCTTTTATCTCGAGACTAAGGAAACTTCCTGTCGAGGTTTGTATACTATTTTATTCACAACCACTTTATTCTAAACAATAATTGGAAAAATTATTATATTATGATACGTCAGGTTGTGACGCGCATGAATGGATCAACGAGATTCCCAGTGTCCCTACCTACTCAGCGGTCGGGAATGTACTTCCCGCACTCACTTCCCGCGGGCTAAAATGTACGACTTCCCCCACTCAAATGAGGTCAGGAATGTTAACATTACATATATGGTTGCGAATAAACATTTAAAAATAGAATTCTATCGCATCAAAGCGCATGGTGAAGGTGACCGGTCACCTAGGTAAAGTAAAGTAAAAATTACTAGTCTTGCAAAAATCTCAAAAGTGACCAGTCTTGCAAAGTGACACTTTCAAGATCAAACTTGAGTCTTGACATGGCCCGCGACGATTTCAGGAAAAGATTTTTTAAAGGCTGGTCTGCTAATATAATCACAGATGCTGACAAATTTATCCAGTACCATCGCTGAAACGGACCAACTAAGACAGCATTACATAGTTAAGTGAGTGTGAAGAAAAAATATATGTATAGAGACAGGAAAACGTATTCAGTAGAATAAAAAATACAAGAAGATTCCCAAAACAATTAAAACTTAAAGAAAATGCAAGATAATCAAAGCGAAGAAATTGAGGAAATGAGAGAAATTATAGAACAGCAGCTAATGAAGGATAACTTATTTACTCCTCTCCCACTATGCCTTATGATGTTGGGAGTATTGAGCCATTGTTTGTATGCTACTTTGTTTCTTGCTATAGTGCGGATTTGTTGCACGGTCTTCCCTTTCTTCCGGCTTCGCTGACATCTTCCCAAGCTATTCTAAGTCTTCTCCTTGTTCTTCTTCCCTCACTTCTCGTTTCAAATAGCTTTTCGGATATCTTGCGTCGTCCATTCCTACCAGGTGGCCATACCATTGCAGTTGTTTTTGTTCTGTCATCTACTAATGGTACTAGTTCTGGATCTTTTCTTCTATCCTTGTTTTTCCCACAACTTGTCTCAAATATTTCATTTTCGAGGCGATTAGTGCAGATCTATGTTTATCCTTTATTGTCCAGAACTCGACTGTCTACAGCAAAGTGCGTATGTATAATAGATGGTCTTATATGAGTATATTTTGCTTTGGTACTTATTTTCCTTTTATTTATCAAAGTATAGTTTATGGGGTAGTACATTTTATTAGTCTTATTGATTCTGTCTTTCATCTCTTGATCTATTCTTCCATATTTATTACGAGGCACACTGCTAAAGTTCGCGGAATTGAGTACTCCTTGCATTGCCAGCGTTCTGCAATTGTCATATTCGTAAAATTTTACGTTTTTAATCTATAATTCAGTTGACAGTTCGATTTTCAAGTGATGATCTTTTATGATATTCGATACAGTTTAACACCGCAGTAAAGTGTAGAAAACTTAGTTCGTTATTTGGTGATGAAGCACCATCCAAAACTACGGTTTACAAATGGTTCGCAGAATTCAAGCGTGGAAGACCATCGTTTGATGATGATCTTTGCGAAGGTCGTCCATGCACCTCTGATGTCGCGAAAAATATCGATGCTGTGCGTGAAATGATTTTATCAGATCGGCATGTGACATATAGTGAGATAGAGACATCCTTAGGCATTGCGGCGAAACAAATACATACGATTTTGCACGACCATTTGCATGTCCGGAAGCTTCGTAGTCATTGGATCTCTCACAATTTGAAAGAAGATGCAAGGAAATGCTAAAAAAATTCGAAGGTGGTCGTTCAAATTCTGTATATAACATCGTAACAGCAGGCGCGTGCTGGCCCGCCGGGCTACCGGGCATTTCCCGGTAGGCCCTGAGTTGCCGGGCCCTAGGACTATTCTTACAATAGTCTGTTCTGTATAAAATATAAATTATCAAAATGAAGATAACTTTCGTTTGACCACGTTGATAATGTTGTGACGAATGAAATTATAGTCAGTATAGACACCAGATTTGTGGATCATTGATTATTTTATGGTGATTTAGAATACTTGAATCGTCCTAGATTTCCTGAAATTAGTCAAAGTATGCCAATGAACTCCTTCAATAGAATTTGTGAAGTTATTCCAGCCCTCTAAAAAGCAACAAAAATTGAAGAAACAGTTAATGACGTTTGCCAAACAGTGGCCTCAGTTACCAAAAAAAATTTTTTGAAAAGATTTATGAGACAGATAAAGCTAAAAACATGATCAAGATGAGCAAGGACAGGAAAATGAAGAAAGTCTTGACACTGACTTTGAAGATGAAATTTCCTTGGCAAATGTAGTCGCCTCTTATACCTATCATTGTAGACACCGTTTTCGCAATGTGAAGTGCATTAGTTGTGTATCGTATGTACTCGTATTTGTGGTTATATGCAATTATAATGTATGTTCAAGGGTAATACCACAAGCAGTGGATATATTTTTGACAAATATTTTGTCGTTTCCATGTAAATTATTGCGTTTAAATTTCACGATACAAAATCACATCAAAAATGTCACGAGCCGAAGGCGAGTGACATTTAAATATGATTTTGTTGAGTGAAATTTGCAATAATTTCTATGGAAATGGCAAAATATTTTTAAAAAATATATCCACTTCGAGTGGTATTTGGGACGACTATTTAATAATATTAATACATAACGATTAACTTTATTGAAAAATAATCCAACAATTAATATAATTATTCATTCTCAATTAAATCCAGCGGAATACTTCCAAAACACAGCATTTTAAAATTTTTAAAACAAGCCACACAGTTTGTTGGGGTTTAGTCTTACGTAACCTAGCGATATCACTAAGGACAGAACATCGTTGCTAAGCGATAATTCGCAACAAGGCTATTTACTTTTTGAGTACGTAAATTGTTTTGTGAATATTTTGCATGGTGCCCAATATTCGGTGATATACTGCTGTTATTGGTTGAAAAAAGCAAATGTCTGCAATGTGATTGGCTTATATGTTATAGTGTTGAATAGTCTACTGTATTCGATGTGTATGATACTCAGATGCCAAATTGGCCCAATTACCGAAATTAATTAGACCAATACTGCAACTGAGCAAGAATTTGGCAATTGAGCGAATTTAGGTTTTACGCAATTCTCGTACGGAGTATTCTATTTAAGCAATTGAGAGAATTCGGCATCTGAGTCTAATCTATACAAGTTTCTTCTCACAATCCAACTTAAGCAAATATCTTGTGCACATTTATTTTCTAAACTAAAATTATTAATTACTCGTTTACGCAGCTGTAAGAACATTTGGTAACGCTGCGCTGCTTCTCAAGATCCACCAAGCCACTTTAATGTCAAATTTCTTTCTGTTACAGAATAGACGTCAAACGTATAAACTCAATTTTTTTTTCAGTTTTAGAAGTCGAATATAAATCTTTTTATACAGCTAGTACATAATTTGACTTTATTTCATTTTAAAACCATAATCCTGTTTTATTTTCCACTGATTTTTTGTTTATATCTGTGATAAGAGCTATATAAAGTAGTCTATGACGCCCTAGGGCGTAATGATAACACCTGCTCATTATGCCCTCTCAGGCGGGAAAGCTTTTCAAGTTATTTGCGTATTCAAAGTGGAAAATAAGACAGTGTATGCACCATGGGCCTTACTTGATGTTTATAGCCCTCGGGCCACATAAACCCTCGGGCCAAAGCCCTCAGGCTTGTAAACTTGTCGCCCTCGAAAATGCATAATGCATCTTCATAATGCCCTTGGTACATACATAACTATGCTGGCTCTTAATAGCGGGCGTAATGTGACTGTTATGGCCTGAGGGTCTATAAAGTTGCTAGGCAGTATAATAACGATTAACAGTATAGTATAGCAACACCAACAATCTGCATAGAAACCATAGCACACCAAATATTCACAGCTCCAGCACAACGATGACGCAGTAGTTTGTAGCCAATATACCGAATCCTTCAATTGCGTACATTTCAAAAGTAAAATAAAATAAAATGTTGTATGTGCCACGTGCATAATCACGTCATTTATAACCATCGGGAAATTTAAAGCCCTTCGCTTTGAGTCGCTTTTTAAACATTTCCTCGACTATAATTAATCTAGTATGCCCTTAATACATTAATAACTATTATTGACCTAACTCACAAAACTATCTCGGCCATGAAATAGACTTCTCAAATTATGTACTTGCTATATAAATAGCTATTATACAACACCTTCTCAAATTAAAAATATTACTACAGTTATTTCAAATAAAACAAGTTCATCATTAGTCAGTCACTAGTGAGGGAAAAAGAGAAAAGTCGAGATGAAATAATTATTATGGATACATAACAACTAAAATTAAAGGCTTGCTTGTAATTTTTAAATGTTATTAATATCATGTTAATGTAAAAAAATCAGAAAAAAAAATAATTTAAAGAGATTTAATAGAGGTAATGGATAATAAGTTGTATTGGACGGCCCACACGGGCGTCGTGGTTAAAGTTTTTCTTTCCTGACTAATTTATTTATTTTTATTTTATTTTGTACTCAGCCGTACGTGGATGCTTGTTCAAGCTACATTCGACACTGATACATTTAATAACTATTATTTTTGAATACATTTTATTTATTAAGTTTTGATTTTTGTAACCCTATCTAATTCTTCGACACCAATTACCGTTTATACTATATTTCTCGATTAAAGTTCTACCGTTTTATATCATCCTACAACCTTGAAAAAATTAAAATTTTGCCAGGGGTATTTTTTAGGGGCCTTTCCCAAAATTTCAATGCCCGGTCCCTCTGTAGAGTCCCAGCACGCGCCTGCGTAACAGGTGACGAATCTTGGATATATTCATATGAGCCTGAAACTAAACAGCAATCAACTGCATGGGCGTTTCAAAATGAACCTAAACCAACAAAAGTGGTGCGTTCAAGAAGTGTTTCGAAAAGAATGATTTCTTGTTTCTCTGGAAAAACGGGTCATGTTGCAACTGTTGCATTAGAGGATCACAAGACAGCTAATGCTGACTGGTATACTTCAATTTGTTTGCCGGAAGTTATCACTGAAGTCAGAAGAAACAACCTAAACCGGCGAATCATTGTTTATCATGACAATGCAAGCGCTCACACAGCATGACGAACTTTCGAGTTTTTGACCAGTAACAACATCCAATTAATGACTCATTGCCCATATTCGCCTGATTTAGCGCCCAATGACTTCGTCTTATTCGGATACATCAAAAATAAAATGCGCGGCGAGCATTTTTCATCGCCCGAAGAGGCCGTTGAAGCATTTAAATCACTTTGTAGTTAGTTCAGTTTTCCATATATGCATTTATATTTCTTTGTAGTTGTTTGCTTCTTGCTATTATAAGCATGTCGTCTGCATAGAGTAAATCTTTTGTTAGTAGGAGATTTAGATTAAAGTACCCTAGATTTGACTTTTGGGTTTGATTATTGCATATTTTATTTACGTCGTCCATGTATATGACAAATAATAGCGGACTCAGGTTATCTGCCTGTCTGATACCTCTTTCCATCCTGAACTGCTTCGAGACCTCTCCATTCAATCTTATCTTTCCTTTTACTTTTCTCTAAATGCTTTTGATAAGTCTGATAAGTTTCGGTGTTACTTAAAGTTCTTGTAATGCTTCCAATTGTTACAGTATCAAACTGATTTAATGACACTCACGACTGTGTGAGTGCCAACTAACTAGACAAGTCCGGGAAACGTGCACACTCACCCTGGAAATCGTAAGGAACAGGCTAAAGGCCTCGGCTCAGATACGTTCAGGGAGGGGGCGGGGTCCTAACACCACAGGGCAAGCGTGTTGAGATATATATAGGGTGTTACCGAATAAATGGGCGCCACAAGGTCCAACTCAAGGAGACCCACGCTTAAGCGAACCTTGAAAGTCAAACGGGGAAGGATTCTCGAATACTGACTCTCCCACTCCCCAGGGCTCGCCTTACATCGATCTTGACACCGAGACGGGATCACCCTGTAAACAAACATGCACACAAACCAGGGATAATCACACGACAAATATAGCAAACCAATCTATTAGGCCAAAACCCTGGCCGACAGCTACAAAAAGGGCCGACGTAATCGGCTCACACAATATTACAGGCACAGTGGCAAAACAGTCTTATCCTAAAAGGAGTACATAAGAACCCAGCTGAGAGCGTCTTATCTAACATCAGCTCTCACCTAAGAACCGGTGAATTCAAGAATGCGCGCCCAATGCTTCAGTTAAATACTATTAGCCAATCTACTTAGCTAAGCTCGCAAACGTGAATCACAGAAATGAACACATTGTACCTTATGCAGTGTACAAAGATTAAATGCAATAGTGGGCGCATCATGCTTGGGTTAACTACAGATAACAACTCTATTTGATTAAGTTCGGTCACATGAAATGCAAAACGGCAAATGTAATTTAGCGGCGTATTTAATGAGTTGTATGCCAGTGAAATGTCCGAATAAACGCACAGTGCGGCGATTAAATGTAATTTAACAGCGCATTTAATTAATTGCACACCAATGAAATGTCACAATGAACGCACACAATGCGGCGATTAAATGTAGATAATTTAACAGCGTATCTAATGAGTTGTACGCTAATGAAATGTCATAATGAACACACAGTACGGCGATTGAATGTAATTTAGCAGCACATTTACTTAGTTGCATACAAATGAAGGGTAAAATACCTTATTTTGAACAGCTCGGTCCTGGGGTGGAATGTCAGAATGCTGCAAACGGCGGCGCCGTGTCACTACAGCTGTCAGTCATTAGGCCTGGGAGCCGGTGTAACTGGAAAACGTCCAGAGAATTCCCCTGTATTTATTCGGGCAAGGCGGTGTAACACCACTCGGTGATCACACGCCTAGGGAGCCGTTGAATTAGGCTACTCGCATAAATAATCCCATTTCAAGGAAACGGACCTCTGAGCTACACAAGCTTGCGAAAAACTGTACGAGCGTCAATTTTCGGACCTCCTCACATAACCTCACAAAGGCACACACCACTCACATCCCTAACGGTCACCGTCTGCCACAAGAAAAACCCCAAGAAGCTGCAATAGCACGGGAACCGGACGCCGGCCCAAAGGCACGCTCGCAGCGTCTCCCTTAGGAACACCGGCTCGAGACTGACTGACCAAAAACAAACGTTAACGGAGCTTCACGCTCAAATTTGCTGTCTACCAGATGTGACCAATAGGAAGCCAGGGTCTTCGCACCATGACGCCGAGGCTGTTTCGGTGCGATAGAGATCGACAGATGCTTTTATAAGTTTGAAGATGGGTATTTCACTTGCTCTCATGGACTAAATTTTGAATAATTTGAAAATAGACTTTCTTACAACTGACGGACACGCAGGTGCATGAAACAACGATGTAAAGATTGGCGCGGTGCGCTAAACCTTAAAATGGAGCCAAAAGCCATGCTCGTGTCTGAATTCTTCTTTGATGCGAGAAGCTAAAACGTTATGCGATAAATTATGGCTAAGATAGCCTCGATATACAGGCAAGCTCGCCAACTCTGTCCCAAAACTATACGAAATGGTAATGTAACTATCGGAATTAAGGAAAAATAAAAAATGGCCTGACACAATATATGAAGACCTTAGAGCAACAACTTTTACATGCCATAAAACTGAGTTTTTTAGAAAATCAACTGTAAAGTTTTTAATTAATCCTGAAATACTAAGAAATAGAATAACAATAGTATAACTTACTATTTGAACATTTTCAACCGTTCTTTGATGAATGCTGGAAAAAACCATTAAAAAAAGAGTTTGTGTTGAAAACAAATTATTGAAAAAAATCGTAAACTTACTGTCGTACGTAGTTCATAACAAGTAGTAAACAGTAAACAATGCTAAACTCAACGGAAATAGAAGAAAATAACATTTTCATAGTTAGTCAATGTACCTAAAGTTAAAAAACTGTGTTACATTAGGAAACTGTATATTTTTTTAATGAGAACAAAAATAAATATTTTAAGTAGGTAGTTTAAACAGAGAAGTAACAATAATTAAAAATAAACTAGAACTATTTTAGTATAAACAACAACTTTAATTTTCCCCGTCAATGTCGCTAAAGTTGTCGAAATGTTCTATCTCATTCTTACCATCATCAGCTATAGGCTGAGCAATACCTACATTATTAGCTGCAACAACACCAAAACGTCCCTGTAATAGTTTTGATAAATCGGCGGTATGTACCTTAGAAGTGCCATAAGAGTAGAAAGTTTTTTTGGATTTAATAGAATAGGAGCATCGTATTTGATTTTTAAATCTCTTATGGCAAGTTGACTGATGTTCTTACACTTTTTTTTACCAATATTTATAGATTTAAATTCTTCATTCCAAAGGTGTTTTAATAGCATTAGATTTGGAATATCTTGTACGAATTTAAATGCACAGATTTTACTGAAATTAAGTTGATCTTTATTATCAGTCCGAGTTTTCTTTGTAATTTGCATCTGTAAGTCCTTAAAAGACAAAATGTCTTGCTGTTAAATTAGCCAAGTCCACTATGGAACTTAGAAATTTTATAGTATTGTAGGACCAGGTTAGTCCTTGACAGGAGATGGAACTTGTAGTTGCTGCTATAAGAGATAAAGGGGGTTGGTGGTCAGGCCAAACCAACCCTTTACAGACAATTGTAGCCTTTGTCAATCGTTATCAATGAATACACTTTCATTGCTAAAAGTATATTGATTTTAAGTTAATATTACAGAGGTTATATACATTAAATGTGTGTCGTGTTTTTTAACCTACTATTAAAAAACACGAGAGTATGCATTTAGTACAACGTAATTGTATACATTTGTCCGCAATTCGACCTAATACACATCGCATAATGCCGACGTCGTCGAATGCTCGTTGTAGTAATTTGTAATATGACGCAGAAACTCGACGCAAACTGCTGAGTCTTGTTTACAAATATCCTATCTAGCACGCGTTACGCAGTTCTTGTAGCCTAATTGCGTGCACTTTTGTGTTTACACCATTTCAGTTATACACTTTTTATGTTAAATTCATGGTCAAACAAAAGTTTGAACACTTGCTGTTGAAAAACGATCACTTTGAAAGGGTTCTTTTTTTTCGCTTTTAAAACAGCTTGATACCAGTCATCAGGAGTATATACTTGTTTTAAATAGGTTATATGTCCACGGTTTTCGTAGGTAAAAAGCAGGCCCAACTATCAAATTTGATACAGGTAGACGGTAGAGCCTGTTCTAAATCAAAACTTATGACGAGGGTATATTTTGTTTGCTTAGCATTTTCTATTTCGTCTTTGAGGCTTTTTTGTAATGCTTCTGCCCTACGATGATTTAGTTCAAGTTCAGTCTTTAAGCTGTCTGCTGATTCTCCTTTACTCATAACACTTTTAATCTGAATGTTGAGAAGATCACAGGTTTTGCAAGTGTTCGTTTTGGGCAATTTAAATCCGATGTTAAATTCCTTGCAAAATACGTTCTTATAGTAACTTTCTTTTACGGGATTTAAACCAGCGTACATACATCAAACAAGTAGGGACACTCATGCCAAATGTTGAAACCTGTCTAGAGTGCCTGGGACAGTAACTCGGGGGGTATTTATAAGCTTGACTATCAGATGACCGCACAAAATTCTACCAATCAGAGCCAGTTATTAGCTCTGCTACCAATCATATGTGATAAAGTACTGGCGCCATCTGTTAGTAACATGGGAAAGTACCCCCCAGAAGCCGTGCAAGGTCATCCAATTCGGTACTTTGACATCAAAGGAACCGACAGTGAGTGTCTCTACTTGTTTGATTTATGTACGCTGATGTAAACCTTTATCTTTACACCATTCAAGGTAGTAGTCATGGCAGAGAGCAGAAATTGATAATTGTATACCTTATTAAGATTTTTTTGTCTACTGTAATGACTTGTATATTTAGGGATGGACTTAATGCGCGTCTTTATGTTTTCAAGATCACTGTCACTAATCTTATTCACTCTGTTCTGGTGTTTGCCACGTTTATCCTTTTTTTGGGATACTTGCACCTTCGCTCATCTGTTCATACAACAGCTGAATTCTTTTGAAATTTGAAGTCCGTGAACTGCAAGAAACTCTTGTTTGCATACTTTGACATCAATACCATTTATCTTGACGAAATATTGTATTGAAACTTTGCACGACGAGACATTTCTTTTTGTTTTTTTAAGGTATGTCTTTTTTTTCGGGACAGATTTCATTTGTGAAAAAAAGGTAAATATTCTGCTTGTTGTAATTTGCAAAGTCCCAAAAAGCTTTAAAGATTTGCATTTCTTTTCTTTCCAATGCACCCCGACATTTTCGGCGACATTTAAAAGGAGGTCCACTTTCTCCCTCAGGTACAGTCGGCGCCTTAGAAATCGGAACACCTAATATGTTGTGTTGTAATAATTGATTTATTATAATTTTTTTGTTCTGGTTACTTCGTTAATGTGAGCTGGCATTTCATAATTGACAAACAAAAGATCTGACATAACAATCAAAACCATCATAACTGTAAAAGCCCAGTTTATACACTTCAAAATACACACAAAATATATCATAGTATTGTTCCGATTTCTTTAGCGCCGACTGTACTTGTTTTTGTCGTTTATTTACATAATTATGACACAAATTTCATTTGATTTTTCTTTTATTTTTAGTCTGCCTTGTTATGTTTTATTTGCGCCGCCTTTCAATTTTGCATTCTATAGTATTCGTGTATATATTATTATTATTATTATTATTATTATTATTAAATTACACTAGGGCAGGCAGCCTCTAAAGGCTGTTGAACCCCCTTGGTTCTTTAAGTACATATACATTATATAAACTAAAGCATACTTAGTATTAACAAGAAATAAATAGTCAGTAATAATAAACAATAGAAACAAAAAATTAGTTACAAAGAAAATTCAAATGTACATAATATAAACTAAAGCATACTTGGCATTAACGTAAAATAAACAATGTCGATAGTATTAAATAAACAATAGAAACAAAAATTATATATAAAGTAAATTCAAACAAATAACAAATGAGATCACTCAGAATGCAGATATGAATCAAGTTTATTCTTAAATTGATTTACAGTTCTAGCGCTAATAATGTCTTCTGGTAATCGATTCCAATTATGAACAACCCTATTTGTGATGAAGTGTTTCCTGGCATTACACACAAAACGATCTTTTGATAGCTTCAGGCTATGGCCACGTAATTGCACATTTGTGTTGTGAATAAACATATCTTCAATACCTGGACAGTCGTACACTCCAGTTAGAGCCTTGTATGTTTCGATTAGATCTCCTCTCATACGCCTTGCTTCCAGAGTAGTCAGCTTCAATCTTTGAGCCTCTCATCGTAAGGTAAGTTGTAGAAGTTGTGTGGAAGAATTTTGGTAGCCCGTCGTTGAACCCTTTCAAGCAAATGTATGTCCTTTTGCAGATAAGGGGAAAACACTTGAAATGCAAATTCTAGAATTGGCCGAATATATGATTTATATATTTTTATAAACATAGCTGGTGTAATATGCACGAATGATTTTCGAACAAGAAATATCAAACTATATATATTGTTACGCATCTGGTCGCACGAGTGCCTGTGAGCGCGCCGTTTTGTATTTCCCGCTTTGCGCCATGCCCATTTCTGGCCTGGCGAAGATAACCCAATTTCTGATTTTGGTTTCGGCGATGCGTTCTTTCTGATCTGGTCTGTGAAGCAAAGAACATACAGTGGTAATGATTAGGATTTCGAAGGCTTGATTTTGTGGGCTGCAGTTAGTAGAGAATAAGTTATGTGAGCCTTCACTGTGAAGTGGATTTATGCCCTGATTTTCATTGGTAAAGAAAGCCTGACTTCCACGCTGTTAGCGGAACTTTTCCATGTTGCCACGTGCTTCATAAATTCGCCTGGACATTCTCCAGGGTAAGTAAAGAGCCCGTGGGGATTTAATCTGTCGGTCTTGGTATGCTATTGTGGGGTCTTTTTTCATTATAGTACCAGCTGTTCTTATTTGCATTACGGGCGTTCCATGCATTGGCAATTCTTGGGCCTTCGAATCCGCTGGATCCCCTGCTGCAGGCGCCATTTAAGCGCAGGAGAGGATCCTATGTTTTGCCCCAGTTTGGCACGGTGGAAGTCCCCCCCGAGCCTGCTCTGCGAAAACTGTGATATTGCAAGCTTTGCCGGCCCCTGAGCTTCATTTTAATGTGTGAACTAGGGCTTTTGCCTTATTGTTATGTAAATTGCAAGTATTAGTTTTGATTGTTGTTCCGAGGTGCTTCATGCTATCACTGATAATTTAGCAAGACTTAATTAGTGTAGCAAGTAATGTTGTGGCCACCTGCGAGTCTGCTGGTGGATCGATAACGTTGTGATATGTTTATGTACTATGCTATATTTCATGAATTATACTGTGATATTTGCATTCTGGCTTTATTTGCTACTGCGACCTGTACTTGAGTTGAGCTTCTCTTTCAGATTTGTTGTGCTACTTGAGTTTACGTTGTTCTCATTCGCGTGCCTGGATACATTTGCCGTTATTGGATAAAAATACCGTTGGCGCCCGTTTTGAATATTTTAAAGAGCTGTACACGCCGTCTCCGAAATTGTTAGCTGGTTGGCCAGCATTTGTATCCAGGTAGTTACGTTAGGTTTTGATTTTGAGAGATTAGCCAACGGAGAACCGTTTTATGATAAGCCTTTCAAGGTTTGCTTTGCGCCATCTTGAAGGAGGAGCTTTATCTGGTGTGGGCAGAGAACCTCTTTTACTTACAGAACCATTTTCTGTTTCAGTGACATTAGAAAAATTTTGCTAAAAAAGAAAAACTGTGTTAAAATCTTACTACAATATTTACTGGAGTTTTTAACTATAGCAATATAAAGTCAGAGATGTTTGATTAGTCATATTTACAACATTTTCATATCAGATGATTTCTGAGGCTTTCACGGCCATTGTCATTAAGTAACAAACGACTTCCGGGATTGGACCGTGTCATGATTGAGATCGAAGAATTTCGATGTTTGTTACTCACTTTTCATATCAAATGAAATGCTCAAAAACATATAGTTTGTCATTATGTGACATTTTAGCGTTAAGAAAATATAACATCGTTATTGAAAAAATTTAAAAAGGAAATTTAAGCCACAACAATTTTACTTAACAAGGGGATAAGCCACTTATTTTAATTACTCACCTGCCCATCGTTAAACTGAAGATGTTTGCCTCTCACTATCACTTTGTACATAATTTTTGCCCCGTACACTATCATCAGACCCACGATCACTTTCAGAGTCTTCATAATAAGACGTATCTTGTCGAGTCGTCATACTGCCTGAGGCAGCCATGATGTAAATGACGTGGCTTGTACGGTTTTTACACAGTTAAAGGTCGTTTTTGTTTTAAAAGCAACAAGGATTTTGGTAGTTTGTGGTGCCATCTATGTTACTCGTTTAGTTCTTTTATTACGTTTATAAACATTGAAGGAACCTTATATTCTTCTAATTGATAAGACATCTTGTAGTTTAACGCGATAGAATGCTCTTCGTAGATCGACAAAGCACATAAACGCAGGCGCATTAAATATGATCGCCTTTTCAACTACTTGACGCTTTATAAATATACCGTCGGTGGTCAAATGGTTATTGCGGAAGCCGCTTTTGAGCCTTATTCAAGAGCATTATTCCACAGTAGTTTTCCGGATTACTCTTGTCTCCCTTTTTATATGTTGGAATAGTTGTGCTCACTTTCCATTTGCTAGGCAGTTTTCCTTCCTTAATTATCATGTTGAACAATCTTGCAAGCTGTTCGTTTAATGCTTGGTCTCCATACTTTAGCATTTCGTTCCTTATTCCATCCTGCCCTGGTGCTTTCCTATTTTTAAGCGTTTTCTTTGCCTTTTCTACCTCTTCTACTGTTACGATAATGAACTCGCCTTCATCTTCTCTATTTTCTATTGTAATTGTCTCTGTTGCATCTTTCTTAAATAAATTTTTGAAGTATTGTACCCAATTTCCTGCATCGATGGCATTTATTATTACGATCTCGCTCACATCCGCTTTTCTATCTCTGAACATGTGCCATATTTTCTTTTGCGATCCATAGAGATCCCTCTCGGTATTCTTTGTGAAGCGCTCCCAATATTCTTCTTTTATCTGTCTTATTCTTAGGTTTGCCTACTCATAATCCTTTTTCCATTGCTCTTATCGTCCTCTTTGTATCCCGTTCCCTTTGTGCTTAATAGTTTTTTTGGTAGTTGTTTTGATAATTTGCCAGGCTATATGTTTTCTTTGCTTGTCGTTACTTGAGGTGACCTCTCTTCTACTGTTCTAGCCCCGTTTTTCCTTTCTTCCACTTCTTTGTCGTTCCCATTTTCCTCTATCTTCTCTGGATGTTTTGGTTGTTGATTATTTCATCGTTTTGTTCTCCAGTTAGTTGTTCTGCCTTGTAGCTTTCACCGTTTACTATTAGTTTGCTGTACTTGTACACTGCATATGCTCTATTTCCACATTCTCTTGTCGTTTTCATGTGTTGAATTAAAAATTTTCTGTCTTGTACTTTCTTTGGGAAATCTTCTGTTATGTATACTTTGGTTCTTTTCAATTTTTTTGTGACTTTCAGGATTTCAATCTTTTTGCTATTAGAGCTTAGTTCTATTAGTATAGGTCTCTTTTGGTCATCTCTGTAACTCCCCATTCTCAGTATCTCTTTTATTTCGATTTCCTTGCTTATTTGTATCCCCATGTCTCTTAAGAGTTCTTGTTTTCTCTTTCAAATGTAGTTCTGCTTCATCTTTCGTGGCTTGCATTCCAAGAATTACCAGCTTATTTTTCCTTCCCTTTCTAGCAGAGTTATTCTTTCTTCCTGTTCCGTTATATATTTTTTCATTTGTAGATTTTCCTTTTTTAGCTTTACATGCTCCTTTTTGAGCATACCTAACTCAATGCTGAGCGCATCAAATTTTTGTTTTATAGGCGTTTCCCTTTCATCCATTGTAGCTAATTTCTCGAAGATTTTATTTCCTATATTTAGTATTCAGCCTGATTTATTTTCATGCAACCTCTTGCTCTTCACTATGTTTAATGTGTTGCCTATCTTGCACTTGTGTTGAGCTTTATAGCGGTGATTTTTGTTTAACTTTCCTCACTACTAGTTCATGCAATTTTCAAACTTGACTTTTATCTTTCTATAACCTCGAAAGTTTCCTTTATGGTACTTTGATTACTCACAGTTTTTGGCTCTGCGAATTATTTCATTTACTCAGCCTTTTGTATGTATAAAATTTCTACTGGCAATTGTTACGGTATCGAACTGACTTATATAGGGTGTTATCAAATAAATGGGCGCCACAAGATCCAAATCAGGTGACCCACGTTCAACCGGACCGTGAGGATCAAACGGGGCGAAAAATACTCAAATAACTATTTCTGGAAACCACAGTGCAGCAGCAAGCGCAACAACTTACCTGCGGCGCGCATCCACCACGTCTGGGCCTCACCTTACATTGATCGTAACAATAGTGACTCAGTCACCCTGTAAACAAACATGCACAAGACACAAAAGGAAAATAATAAGACGGTACAGTTAATACATCTATTGGGCCATTTCATATGAACAACTGACGATTTACATGGTACCGACGTAACCGGCACATATGACAATCTGTACTAACCTACTTAAGGGATACGCCCAGCTGGGAAACGCTTAACCTAAAAATTACGACACATACTGAGGCGTACAACAAGACAAAAATTATTACTCGCTAAACGGTGACAAGTATATTACAAGTATATTACAGGTATATTACACAGGCGCGAGGTTCACACGTGGGTATACCGCGCACGAGACTACGATTTTAATTATAAATAACCAACTGAACGTCTCGCAGCGACACACTCGTAAGTACTGTATATGAGTTTATTAACAGACAGGCAAGAATGAACTGAATACCACACAAGCAAGAGCGCTTGCAATGAAACTGAGTATGTCACTGTCTACGAGCTTAATATGAAGCAAACACAACAGCTTGCAGCAAAGCCGTAGACGGCACTATATATGAAGTTATATGAGTTTAATGCGAAACAAACATAACAGCTTGCCGCAAATCGGTACGCAACGCTATCGTTAATTTAGGCACATGCTGGCGAGACAGATTATCGCCACAGGGTTGTTACCTGATTTATTTAGCTCGGCTCCATAGACGGAAGGAAGCCGCTGCTCAAAGGCGTCGTCTTCCTACTGCAGTGGCATCCGATAAGTTTCCAAACGCATCAAGCGTGGGTGTAATGTAACCGCCCCCTTGGAGATACACGGAAATGGGCAAAGCTGTTGAACTGGGTCATTCGGCGATTAATCCCGTCGAAACATTGACGGACGAACTTAGGCAAAACCCGCCTCCACACGGATGAATAAGCCACAACGCAAGCCCGCGTTTAGACACCAACTACGACCAAAACATTCATCACCTCCAAGCTGGCCTAGTACTATCTCTCAACTGCCTCGAGAAAACGCGCTCGTGAACACATCTGTGCCTCGCGAGATCCACTCCGGCCAGTCACGGCGCAGCGCACGACCAAGTAGCTGTGAACGCGTCACCGCATGCCAGCGAACCAAGCAGAGGCTGTCCTTCTTGCTCTCATGGGCTGAATATTAAATAACCCAAAAAGGGGTGTACAAAGGTTACAAATTAGAAGCAGTGATACCAGGAGTGTACAAAGTTTACGATTGGCTATGATTGTTGCTAAACGTTGCAGTAATATGCGATAGACTATGGCTAGAATGGACTCGAAACACAGGCGAACTCGCCAATTATGTACCAATACTGTTTTAAAGGTTTATGTAGTTAATTAAATTACTGAGAAACATAAAATGGCCTGACACAATTTACTGCTTAATTTTATTACTCGATAGGGTCCAATTTGGGCTTTAATATCGGAGTAGCACTTTGACACACTCTTGTTTGTTAAAGCCCACTCTACTTCATGTCATTTCAAAGTGGAACTAAATTTATAAGTAGATTCCAGTAATGGCAACCCAAGCACAAGAAATTATCCTATATTCTAAAATCTAATGTCTCGCCTAGTTCCAAAACGACTATAGCAATAGCAAAGATTAAATATATTAAAGATGAGCAAGGAACGCATAAAGGGAGTGACTGTTAGTTAACATCATTATAGATTAGACATAAAAAATGACTTAAAGAAAATTGGGCAACAATTTAAAAGGCCACCTATCCGCTGTAATTTAATAGTGAATGCCTTTACATATCCAGGCGTGAAAACGGCAGACCGGACAGATGAAGTGAGATATCAAACTATCAAAACCGTAAGAGTGTCTGAATGCGTGAATCTGGAACAACTAATACATAAATACAGCGGCCAAGGTGCGAATATATAAATGTAGTATTGTCCCTATACTGACATATGCAACAGAAGCCCGAGCAAGAACCTCAAAAACAAAGGACAAACTTAGACGAACAGAGATGCGTGTACTAAAAAATATAACCAGATACATGGTGAGTGAGGGACCAAATACTATATTCTGTTCACGTTGTTGTGGCAATATGAAGCCATGGAAATTTGGCATTTAAGTTGGCCATAAAGCTATCTGTTTAATTCGGTTATGTTTTTCTAAGTTTGAGGTTATACATAGCGTCTGTCTAGTGCATTGTTGTCGGCTTTACTAGTTTGCAATAGAAAAATCCTCATACATTTTTAATCTAATTTAACACAAGCCTTGCCCAAAGCAGGAATAACCCAATTTTGATCGTCGTGTATGGTCGCGGTCACGGTAAATATGTTCGCATGTCGGGCACTTCAGTGACGTAAAATTGTGTCACGTAGAACAGTGTGTTCAACATTAAAAAAATAAATCATGGCCTCCTATTATGCCAAAACAACGTGAACGGAATATAAGCACAGAAATAAGACAGAAGTTATACACAAAGACAGTCAAATAGATAAGACAAAGAAGAAGAGCATGGACTGCGCATACCCAGCATATCACCAAAACTGTGAAAGGAATGTTGGACGTCTACTTTCTAGGAAAACTAAGATGGTGCCATAAGTTGGTGAAAACAAGCCGAAGGCTTAAAACAAGGTTAAGATCATGAAGTGTGGGTCAATCCTTTCAGAACACCCTGTGTATAACGAAAGTTCCGATAAAGTGAATGAGTGGGTACAGTGTTAAAAATAAACTGTCACTGTTACAGTATTTATAATTGTCAACAAGACAGATACTCTCAATACGACTATATTCTAAATAATAATTTTTTTCAGAATGCTGTTCACATTTTAAATCTAATACAAGACATGCTACCACATGTAGCAGCACTGAATTTACTGTCGGGATCTTCTTCCATAATGGGTGCAAATTTGGGAACATCAGGAGCGTCCGTTAACCAGTCAGATTCAGCAGATGCCATAAGCAATACAACCAGTCAACACTACACCTGGGTCCAAAGTGATCATCCCTACAAACCTGCCACTGTTTCAAATTATCGGTAATAGCAACATACACATTTTTTAACTAAAACATCAAAAATTATATTGTTTAGGGTTGCATTTCCTGACACTGTGAAATGGATCTCACTCGAATTTGATCCGGCATGCTCGACAGCTCAACCAGAGGATTCTTTGCAGCTGTATGTCCCTAGTTTAGGCAGTGGTTCTGGTCTAAAGTCCAATAATAAATTGCTGGATTCTGAGGAGTACGATTCCACTCCATTACCATATTGGCCTGTCCTACATAAATATACTGGATGGTAAATTTATATTTTATCATTTTGAGTGTATTTCTTATTTTATTGTTGTTACTTAGCATGCAATGGCCCCAGTCAGCTGTAATATTACCTGGTAATGAAGTCATCTTCTCGTTGGAGACGGCATCTGATTATCTAAAAGATGACCGAGCCAGCTCCTACGGCTTTAAATGTCTTGTGGTTGGCTATGAATGGCCGTTTCCTGGCATCTATGGCCCTACCGTTGGTCTTAAACACCTAGAAGCTGAACTGGCTTTCTTGGGGGGCATGTGCTCTGCTAGTCTTATGAAGAAGGATCTTCTGCTCCCTAATAGTGATGGTACGATTGCTTTTGTTTGGTGTGTTATGATATAAAAATTACATTCACACTTATTCATAAAATTATATTTTATTACCATTAATGTAATTTCCTACAAATCTTTTTGCTTAATAATTTAAAAAAATCTCGTGCTCAATACAAGATGAATATTTCAATTTTGTAATTATGCAGGTGACGAAAGTGATCTCGATATAGAAATAGCGGAACTGGTCGCAGCCCACACTCTGTCTTCCCATGGATCTCTGCTTGCTAAGGGACTGGCACTTAGTAATCCGCCTTCCGTTACTCAAGCCCTTGATGGAACTTTGCCATATAGGTAAGTGCCTTTTAATATTTTTTATCAGTACAATACGAGCATGCCACGTGTGTGTTTTGTCCCGAAAAAAGGATTATACTTCAGACATGACCATAAAGCTGATTTCACATGGTGCGTGATGCAGTGTGTTTCGCACCGTGACAATGAATGGCTTGGTCTCGCACGGCTCGCCTTGGACTGTCCCGTCTGTTGTTGGTAAAATTGCGCAAGTCAAAGCAAAGCGAGTGTTCCGAGGCTTGACTCGTGTATGAAACAAGTGATTAAGTCAACATTTCCATGGTAAATCAACATGGTTTATCATTAAACCCATGGTAAAACATTTTATTAAGTAACTTGAAATTCTCTGCACCTTCTGAATGTGACTAAACATTAAACAGCAGCAGTAAAGTGATCTCAATAGTTAATCGAACTTGAAATGGAAGTAGGTATACGCTTCGTACACTTTTTGCCTGTACCAGGAGAGACAAATTAATTATAAGTGGAGGAATTTGACAAAAAAAAATCCAATATCAGTAGTCTCTTAAAATACTTGTTGGTTAAATAAAAACAAGAATGAGATAACGCTGGGAACAAATTCCCACATTTTTTATGTTGCATGAGAGAGGAGCTAGAAGACGTAAAAGGTGTATCAATATTGCAGCCACCAATATCTAAATTGTAAAAATTGAAAATAATCTAAACCCATCCTCCATCTCTAAATAAAATTGCGAGCTACTGATTTGAGAGGCGTTTTTTAGTTATTAAAGATCTTATAGTATAAGATGTCGTAACACATTCAAAAATATATTTAAACTAGCGGAACCGACAGACATTGTCCTGCCCGAACATTGGTTTGCCTGCTATTAGCAGGTTCAGCAAACGTTTTTTCGATATTCAAATTTTTTATTTTTTCATTTTTAAAAATATTGGAGGTGGTGGGGGGGGGGTGAAATTTTGGGGTTATATGTTCTGATATGCTAGAAATCTTTAAAAAAATAATTTTAAATTTTAGTCAAAAAGTTTTTTTTTAAATTCCTAGAACCACAGCCAGTAGATATAGAGAGTACCGCCATTCTTTGATCCGTGAAAATGCCGCTATCGCCGCCATTTTTGTTCCCACCAGCAATGACTAATTAAGGTATGTCTAAAATTTTACTTGAAATTGGCAAGACTGTAAGTTTATGTCAAATTCGAGGTTAGCAGGTTATGTTTTGCTCCAGTTTGTGTCAAAACTGACGCAAAAACTAACCTGCTAACCTCGAATTTGAAATAGACTTACAGTCTTGCCAATTTTAAGTAATGTTTTGGATTGCCAACAAACGTCACGTTGACGGAACTGTGTTACAAACCTCAAAGTGACGCATATGTCAGAGGAATAAACATGGCGGACGTGGCGGTACTCTCCTATATACACTGGCTCTGCCTAGAACTACAGTGCCTTTATATAGACAGTGGCGACAATACAACTAAGCCACACCCCCGCCGCCATATTTATGCAAATTTCTAACGGGTGTTCATTTAAATCTGTGATCAGAGTCGACTGTGATACGTGTTTTACGTTTGGCAGTACTGAAAACATTCGAGATTTGCAGGTTAGGATTTGCTTCAGTTTGTGTCAAAACTGACGCAAAACCTAACCTACTAACCTCGAATTTGACATAGACTGACAATACACTTCAGTACTGCCAAAAGTATAACACGAATCACAGGTGATTTAGCATAAACATGGCGGCTAAAACCACGTGATCTAGGGAGCCAATAAAAAGTAGGACACCCCATTGTCGCCACTGTCTATATAAAGGCACTGTACCTAGAACCTGATTGCAGCGCCACCTACAGGGTGCAGTTGTTCTAAACCATCCAGGGACCCACTAAAACACACAAGAAATTTCATTAAAATCGGTACAGAAGAATTATATGTATAAAGATAGGCAACAGTTTAAAGAAAAACAAATGACCTCGAACAAAAATTAATAAGAATAATTCATACCTTTTAGGTATTTTAGATGCTAAGAAAAAGGAACGCAGAACAGTGCTTCAAACCTACAAATATCTAAGATAATGTCTGAAACCTTTTTGTAGTGTTCTATTATTCATATTGTTTATTCGGCACGTAGCCACAGTACAGAATTAAAAATATTAAAATATGAGCGTTTTAGACAACGAATTTGTTCGCATTCGCAACGACAATCTAATACATTAAAAATAACAAGTAAAACTTTGCGTTTTTTACTAAAGCTCAGGAAAAAAGTCAACCTCCAGTAAATAATTTGACAGTAACAACCGACTACTTAATTTGATCTTTAAGAATCGATATCCAATTTTTATCTAAATTTACAGACTATGACGACACACATTCGTCCTTGCTAAGTAAACTATACACAGTTTCTTTAATTTTACGTCTAGTTGAGATCGATTCTTTACATAAAATTGTTGTGTTGTGCTAATGTATTTTGTGGGATTGTTCCAATTATGTTCAGTAATTTTAGATTTTCAGTCTAGCACTTTTAAATTACATTTTCATGTTCTTTATCCCTAACTTCTAAAGGTCCAGATATTTCACTGATGTAGCATTTCCCACATTCACAGGAAATACTATACGTGCAATTCCTTGCATGTTGTTCTGCATTCAATAGTTTAATTTTAACAAGAATCATATTGAAGAAGGTCCTTAACATTAGACCTATTTCCTATTCGTCCAATTTCGTCAGACATGCCTTGAGTATGCGGTGTAGTTAAGGGTATTGTATGTCTGAGCGTCATTCCTCTGTACGTTGTTACAACGTAAATACTCTGTAAAACCAAACCGTCAGTTTGTTACTACCTGAAAGCTACTTTACGACAAAATTGGGAAAGTTACACAGATTCGTTGCCCCAACCCCGTTACGATGGGCTGTAACAAAGGCTTCCGGCTTAAAACGCTCAGCGTGAAGGGGGGTTCATTACGACCTTAGGTTATGGCTCCAATCCGGTAAACGAAATACAGATGTTAATGTTTAGAGCCACCACTTTTGTTGAAAACCCTTTCACGTAAAAGTGAAAACCATAGATGGCGCTTAAGGGGTGTTTGCAGTGCTTGATTTCAACCAGCGGGCAGCATCAGTGAACTTACCTTTAGTTCATTTTCTCCAAATCTCCCCTGTATTCCTTACAAAGAAAACACAATACAAATACGCATGCAACAGTTGTTATATGAAATAATAATGGACCAAGTACTTAATTAAATGAAATCTATTGAGTTAAAGACATGTGAAATAATTATACAAAGATGAAGATAAATGAATGGGTGAGTGGCTTTAACATTACTTGATAAAACAAAGTTCACCTACAATAATAAAATGGCAATTGTGAGTCTGACGACAGCAAAATTTACTACGGTGATATTCCTTGAAAGTTTATTAAAAGCGAAATATAAAATCTCAAACTAGGTGTGCATCGTATGGTAGCTTAAATTACACTCGCACATCTTCCGAACAGCATCGCACAAAAGGGTTTAAAACGCACTGTAATAGCTAGGAACAAATACCTAGTTTGCAGAATCCAGGGAAGCCAACATTGATGTCCACTGGAGCCACCAGCAACTGCTTAAAAGGGTGTTTGCGGGAGGTGGGAACAGGGCTTCAAAACGATGTTTGCCACAGTCAGGAGCTGAAATAATCCCCTCACAGATGGGGCATAGACGACGGACCGAAACTTCAACTTGCAAGATACAACACGACGTCTTGGTTAAGATAAAGCTGGTACCTTTGAGAATCGAATGATTAGATCCGCTTCAAGCGTGATGGAAGACTCGCGGCTTCCCGATAACGATCCTTAGACCACAACTAACTTCTTTCCGTCACTTCAACCCCCGACAGCTACTGCACACATCACGACGAAACACCAACGGTTGCCATCAAACGAAACAGTTCAACCTGTTCAGAGGGCACAAAACTCAATGAAAAGCGCAGTTAATTTTTAATTAGGTCAAGACGTGCCCCAACAGCCGAGGCTGCTGGGGGCGTGAATTTGGAGCACTTTTTAACTAAACCAAAGCGAGAGGGATGAAATTCTAAAACCAAATTAAAAGGGGCACGCGCTACTTAGCTTCTTACTTTGTTCTACTTATGGAATAGGGTTGCCACGGGACAAAATGTGTCGTTACGATGAAATATAACTTTGCTTATGAAGGGGAATCACAGGTAAACGAGAGCTGTCTGGCTGACGTCAAAAACTCATTAAAAATATGATAAGGGCACATTGCATCATACGCTAATATTTGAACAGAATCATATTTTGAGCCCTTGCCGAACTTTTAATTTAGGCGTGGCTGAACTTAGAAAAGGATTAAAATCAAAGCTAAAAATGGGCGAAACAGGGCGAAAATACAGCAAATTCTTCTCACAATGTGCATATTATTGTTTCGTTTATTGAAAATGCCCTGAACAAGAGTCCTGGATAGCCATTATCTTTTAAAACATTTACAATAAGTTCCTTCTCTTTTGAGAAAATGTCATTATTAAAACAAACAACTTTAGTTCAATCATAAAGGCTTTTTGCAACACGTCTTTAAATTTTTGTGATGGTTGGAGTTTAAATGTAAGTACCTACGTACAAGTGTTGGTTTTCTTGTGGTATACTGACATTTCAGCATTTGACGAGTGTAAAAAAGCAATGCAAGACAGAACAAGAACAAGAATGAACATTTATAAAAAGATACAAAAGAAAATAAATACTGAAAATATGCCATCAATAATTTTGATTTTAATTAAAAATTAAATTAAGTATTTGCAATTTTTGGAAAAGTGTCTTCTTCTTCTTAACAGCCCTTTAGATGCAACTCCTGGACGTAGGCCTCCCCTTCATGTTTCCGCTCTCTCTTATTCACCGCTATTTATTGCTACCAACTTCCTTTGTCGTCCATCCAACGTCTTTGAGGTCGTTGTGTTCTTGGTCTTCAATTTAGGATTCGTTTGGTCCACCTACCTTCGTCCTGTCTTGCAACATGGCCTATCCAACTCCACTTTGCGGTCGCTATTTGTTGTATGACGTCTTTGACCCTTGTTCTAGTTCTTGTATGATGATTTTGTAAGTGATCTTAGAGGCCAACTCTTAGAATAGTCCACTGTATAGCTCTTCGAGACGTTCTTGGTTTGTTGGTACTTGTAATGTCAGCGACACTGTTTCCGTGCCGTATGTCAGCACTGGGAGAATACACGTATTGAAAACCTTTATTTTCAAATTTATTAGGACGTCTTTGTTCTTTATAATTCCTCCCAAGTGCCTGAGTGCTGCCCACGTCATTATAATTTTTCTTGCTATTTCTTTTGTTTGATTTTTCTTGCCGAACGTATTAGAATGGCCCACGTTCTCTAGAGGTTTGTCTTCTATTAAAGCAAGTGTTTCTTCATTTGTCATTATTTTTTTGTGTTGATTCATACTGAGACCAACTATTTCTGATGCCTGTTTTAATTCCAGGGACATTTCTTGCAATTCTTGAATGTTGTTGCTCATTAGTACAATATCGTCCGTGAAGTGAAGATGATTTAGGTATTTACCATCAATATTTATATATTTCCTTTCCCAGTTGAGTTGTTTGAATACCTCTTCAAGTGCTAATCTGAAGAATTTTGAGGAGATTGTGTCTCCTTATCTCACTCCGCGTTGTATGGGAATCTTACGTGTCTGTAGGTCTTCTTCAATTTTCACTCGAAATGTTACTTTTTCATATATACATTTGAGAAAATTTCTCTATCTGGAGTCTATGTTGGCATTGTCCATAGCTTTAAATATTGTCCACAGCTTCACGGAATCAAAAGCCTTATTATAATCGATAAAGGCTAGGTGCAGTATAACATTATACTCCTTGCATTTTTCAATGAGCAATCGTAAATTCTGAATTTGCTCGATGGTGCTGTATTCTGTATGAAATTCTGCTTGTTCGGGAGTGTTGAACTCTAGTTTTAAGTTAATTAAATAGATATATCTTTGTGCTATATGTTTCACCTTTTCCTCTAAATTCAAACTGATATCACGCTTTTGTGCAGTTTCTCTTAAATTATTCACAAGCACGTTCAATGCATTTCTTAAGTTTACAATGTTAGTGTCCTAGAAGTGCCATCGCATTTGAACGTCCAATAAACTTTTGCCAACATTGCATTTGGCCGTGAGAAACTCGCAGAATTTTGGTTCCATGAGAAAACTTACCGGACGTTCTTATTGGATATTTACGCACCCCCGCTGGACTCTGCAGATAAAAGACAAATATTGTAACTTAGTTTTTAAGGAGAATAAGGTTAACCATCCAAGAATACAGATGTCACTCTTAAGTGCTATTTTGTATATATTCAGCGAATTTAATCTAAACTTTAAAATCAACACTACTTTAATTTATTCAACAATCCAGGAAGGTTAGTAAAAATCAAATTTGTTGGTTAATCTATTAGTAATTATTTTTGTGTGAGTAACTTATACAGATGTGATAGAATGCTTATGGGTACCATAGTTTGCTATGTTAAGTTTGTCTCCCTTTTTATGTATGTGAATGACTTGAGAGTTTTGCCAGGACACTGGAATTTTGCTGTTTTTGAGACATTTGTTTAATAGTATTTTTCTGGCCATTAAAGATATAATTCCTCCCATTTTCTTTGTGATTCCATCTTCGCCTGTTGTTTGTTCATTTTTCATTTGAGACAGTGCAAGCTCTATCTCCTCGATAGTGATATTGGGTAACTCTTCTGATCCCACATTGACGACTTCAATCTGGTGCCCATTCTTTGCTTGTGGTTATTAGAAGAATATAGATCTTTATAAAAATCTTGCTATTATTTCTATAAGTTCTTCTTTGTTTTCTTTTATCTCGTCATGTTGATTTTTGAGTTGGTGTATTCTTGTACGGCCATTATTGTTGAGGAACCCTTTATATTTTTATTGTTCTCTTTACAGTTTGGCTAGTTTCAGTATTGTAGCGTCTTATGTCAACCCTTATTCTCTTTGTAAAGTTTTGCTTATGCCCGAGTATTCCAGTGAAAATTTGTTCATATTTTGTCGTTTTTCCATTAGATCACGTGTTTGTTGTGTTTATTTTTCCGCTGTGGTATTTCGAACCAGTACGTATCTTCTTTGTAACAGTTTTGATGCTGCTTCTTATTTTTAGTTCAAGTTCGTCTACTTCCAGAATCTTATAACTTTCCGTTGATGAAAATTGTTTGTTTAGCTCATATTGGTATTTCTTTTGATTTTTCTGTATGACCTCTAATGTTGGATATTGTTGGGGTCTTATTTTATTACGTGTCAACATTTATTAGAATTTACGGGTGGAAGAATAACTTTATATAGAATATTAAAATCAATGGGTTTTAAATACAAAATTGTGAATAATAGAAAAATTCTTTATGAACAGAAACACGTAAAAATTTCAAAGGTAGTTTTTAAGAAAATCGTACAACACTCATTAATGACAAATAGAAAAATTAGTTCACGAGCCGTAACCAAGACAACAACAAAATTTCTTGGAAATTTCTTGTAGGTAGACCAATTTAACTGTGAGGGTTTGTGTCATTACGATTTTCTTACCGAATCTGCATTCTAGCATAATTCATATCCGGAAATTATCTTTCGTGTATTCCAACGTCCTAATTTGCCCGAGCGGGACGCAGAAAGAATTAATGCTCTTATGAGATTATATGTGAAAATTTCTGCAGTTTCAAAATTCTTGTGAAAGTTACCTATTTGTGTACTACTCAAATTTGTCAATGGGTACACGATATCGATTTTAAATGCAATCCATCAAAAGTGAAAAGTGAGGATAAACGGTTTACAATATTACATGCGGGTTGTGAATTGGGGTGGTTGGGCGGGTGTGATCTATTTTTAAACGCAAAGAACCACAATAAAGATTATCACAAAACAATGAGTGGAGAGATTTTCCAAAACTGGGTTAAAGACCAGCTTGTTCCTGCTTTAGCACAAATTCAGAGGAAATGTGCGATGGTTATGGACAATGCTCCTTACCATCACATACTTTTGGATAAGCCGCCAACATTTTCCTCTAAGAGGGGCAAAGTGAAGAAATGGCTAATTGAGAAAACTAATAACGGCAAGAAACGGTATTAAAATTTAAAGAAAAAAGAACTTTGGCAGCTAATAAAACGTTTTCGACTAAACAGCAACAAAATTTACGGAATTGACCAACTGTTAAAAGAACAAAAATATGAAGTTCTTCGTTTACCACCCTACCAATGTCAATTCAATCGAAATGGCATGGCACGTAACAAAGGACTATTATAACAAGCATATAAACCCTCAATCTTCTTCCCAAAAGCATACTATTAGTTTTTGGGTTACGTCTTTGTCACAGTGTACTAACCAAACGTGAAAAAAAAAAATTTAATCACTGCGAAAATCTCATAAAGGAAGAATGGGTGCATAAAATGGGGCATATCTCTTTTGATAATATTCCGCTTCTCATTATTTTGTTAGATGATTCAGATTCTGATGACGAAGAGGAGTTACATTCTGATCATGGTGAAATAATGGAGGAGGTTCAAATTTAGACCGCTGATGACTCCTTTTTCTACTGTTCGAGACTGGAGCCACTTCCATTGGATGCATTTTTTGCCTTAACTATTTTAAATAAAAACATTCTTGTTCTATAAATTTCTTGTTAATACTGTTTTAAAACCATTTCACATAAACGTGGCACATTATGGCAACATCGGGCATTCTGAACCTTCAAAATTCCTAACCTAACTTTTCCGCAGTTTTGTCAGTTCATAATATATACAGAGTGATTACTGTCACATTGTCATGGCCAAGCATCGTTTTTTTAAAGATGGAATAGACAGCGTATATAAATCAAACAAGTAGAGACACTCACTGTCAGTTCCTTTGATGTCAAAATACCGATTTGGATGACCTTGAACACTCCTGGGGGGGTTACTTTCCGATAGTACTAACAGATGGCGCCACTACTTTATCACATATGATTGGTAGCAGAGCCAGTAGGCTCCGATTGGTAGAACTTTGTGCTGCCATCTGATAGTACACTGGAATAGATTTTAGGTGCTTAATTTTCGTATTTATTAGGATGGGTACTCCACCGAGATGTGATGTCTCTGAATTATTTTGGTACAGGAGATGTCCTGACGTAAGGGCTGTACATTTTTCTCCTGGTCTTCTCGTTTTGCATCCCATTTTGTGTTGGACAGTTCCTACTCTAATTCTACTAACCATTCTTGTGATTGCGTTGAGCTGATGTTATATGTGGCAATATTAAACGTAAATGGCTTGGAGATGTGTGTTCTTGATGTTAACTGCGAATTTTTGCCTCCTCCAGAACCTGTGAGGCTGACCTTATTGGTGTGGGATTTGGAATTTGAATTCTTACCCACCTGGGGTCTTATTCTGTTTGTTTTATAATTCGCCATAATTTATGTTGGGGGTTGATAGCCTTAATCTTCCACGCTGGCTAGACTGGTTGGAAGATATCAAAGGATATAGGAGGGACAAAATGTGGAGCTAAAGAGATTAAGGATTGGGACATGATTTTTCTAGAGGATTTAGAAGGTCCTTGAAGTCCATAAAGTACTACTTACCACTAATGCTTTGGAAAATTGTAGTTTCCAGAAAAAAATGTAATGTGGATTTTTTTTTAAATTGGAAGATTTGAGAATTTCAAAGTTATTTTCTTATTTATGAAAAAGTCTATTTCAAGAAGTCCCTTAAGTTAGTGTCGACATTTTTAGCAAAACTTTAAATTTTTCAAAAACTTGTGTTTATTAATCTTCATTTTTGCAACTGAAAGATCTCAGACTTATCATTGTTCATATATTTGGCACTATGATGCTTTCATAAATTTTTTTTTAAGAACGACTAGAGAGATACGACTTGCCAAAAATAATTATAATTTGACAGAGAACATCAAATATTGCCCAAGTGATAATATTTACCTATAAATTTAAATAGTCGTTGATAACATCTGTGACAACAGAAATTGTTTAGTAAACTTTTTCATATTTATCCATGTTGTTTATCTATAAGAATTCATAGTTCACTACAATTTTGTTTTTTCGAAACAACGTGAGCTTTTGTAAGTGTGGCAAAATGTATGGAAATACAAGTATCGGTTGAACTAATGTAATGATCA
>OW679199.1:98820103-98970837 GCA_940337035.1 Agriotes lineatus
CATTTAAAGTTTAGACAACTGGTTTTTGTTATCACGCAGCGTTTTCCTAAATAGAAGCAGCAAACTTGAACTTGGCGGTTTTGTGCAAACCGTTCGAGCGCGAAACCACCAGCGGCAAAAAGCACATCATCTGGAAATAGCGTTTCGCACGGATTTTGAGCAGCAACAGCACTTGAGCTAATCAAAAGTGCAAGTTCTGAAACGACGATAAGGCGAAGTGGTTGAGTTGTGCTAAGTGGTGAACTTGCTCGTAAATTGCAAATTGGGTTTTGGTCAGGGTTGTCGGTAGTTAGTGTTCTTGAGAAACATCATCACAGTAATTGCGTTTTCAACCTGATGTTGAACGCTCTCCACACTCTCCACAGGATAACGATTCACAATTGACTATCCCTAGTAAACCACGAAGCGATTCCAATAATTGAGCACGAATGTGTTTTCCATCCAATTTGCTTTTTTTAGAACCACTTATCCGTACACCCCCTTCGTTAATTTAGCCGTCAGCATCAGGGATAAAGTGGCCGTTATAGCTAACGAGCAAAACTTGCTCTATTCTTGTAATTTGTCTAGCGTGTATTTCTGGTTTTTAATTAAAGGAGACGTGCGCGGTCTAAATTTAATTTAGAGCCTGATAACCGCACTCCAAGGTTTCGGAAATGACTACCAGCGAAAGTATGTGCCGAGTGTGGCGACATGTAAACACAGACATCTGCAATAGCAATCAGACAATGGAGAGCGGCTGATTTAGAAAAAAATCCGCTAAAAGCAATGGATTCCGAGAAGATATTCTTTTCGCAGCAAGAACTTCCGAAACGTTATAGCTGAGTCATAACTGTAAGGTCATACTAATAAGGAAAAAGAAAATTATGGTCGATTTTTTTCTGGAAATGAATTTTGATTCGAATTCCTACCATAACAATATGTTATGATAAATTGCTATAAACTATATGAAAATGTCTTTATCCTAGACTTATGATACATAGACAATATATATTCTCATGATCTCATCATATTACTTACAAAGAAACTAATCTTGATGGATGTGGTAAATCCGTTGCAGTTTTGAAGAGCCTTGAGTAGGACTCATTCGCCACTGTTTACTATACCAGTTGTAATTTATATCACAGCTCTCCTTTTTGTATTAAATAATATTATATTGTTCTGATTCAAATCAGTTTTGCATTTTTCAAAGTGAAGTGTAAATAAGGAAGTTACAGAAGAAAATCTTACCAAAGAAAAGCGCACCGCAAGAAAAACTAAACTGAAAACCGTTGAACAGTGTTCAAAATTATGTATAAAACAGGTAAAAATATGATTGGTTTCTAATAATACTGAACCAGTAAAAGGAAACACTTAGTAATACGAATTATATTTAAAAACCAAAACATCGCAGTCGATCAGAGTTCAATCCAATTTCTAGTTAGGTGCTTGATCCGCTCACTACCTAACGTACTTGTTTATCGTTGCATTATGAAGTCAACGGCGACGACAAGGCCGATCGCGGACGAAGTGGGTCCGATCGGTAATGATGAAAACGTGCCATATGCAGGCAGACAAGCGGGCATAACACAATTTTTTCGGCAAATATCACTATTTCTAAGCAGAGTCCACACCAAATACCCGACTAATCAGCTATGGCGTGCAAGAGGGATACATTGGAAGATTATTTCCCGATAATTTGCTTTTACTGACAAGCAAATGAATGTCTGTATATGGGTATTGTCATTGGTTGAAATTAAAAAATGCAACCATCTATGACGATATAGATCTAATATGTCTATACCAAATACCGGGTGGCTACAAAAAGGCGTCTTGTTTTGAGGGTGAATATTTTTCATTTGTAATGAAGATATACCGATGGGGCCAACATTAAATATCACAGCAATGATATAACATGAACAAGAAAATAACATGTATTGCTTGAGTAAAAAAGAGATAAACATAGTAGCAAATATTCGAGTAGGCTTGACGCTCATTTTTTTCGTATAGTCATCTCTTTCTTACTCGAGCATTCTATTTTGTTATTCCTGTTATCTCATTGCTGTGATATTTAATTTTGGTCCCATCGATATGTATTGATAAGGAACCAACAAATATGCATGACACGTTTTACTCATTAATCCTGGAAAACAATGACGTTAGGAATTTTTAAATTCTGCAGTTCAAATCGTTGGTTTTTACCGAAGCTAAAAATAATATTTTACTTAAGTAGTAGACATGTCATATGATCTTCTTAAGTACTTGTATTTTGGTTGTAACTTAGATTGCATTTATCATTAATTGAACATTGTTACGGGAAGAAAAAGTAGGCTGGCAATTGTGGCATTTGACATTTGTGACAATTTAATTAGGAGTATTCTGCAATTTAAAACCAAATTAAGGACTGTCAGCTTTCGAAACTTTTTTTTATTATGAAAATCAATTTTTTGTTATACATTTTTGACTTTCAATTGTTCACTTGTTTTAATGAATAAATGTTGCTTGTTGGAAATACTTGTTTTACAGTATTTTGTCTGTAACTGGATAAAATTTAAGGTTTATTTAATATCTGCTATCTGTTAGAACTGTCAAACAGGACGCACTTTTATGGCTTAGTAAGGATCGCATGCGTTTCTTAAACAACGGTAGGAATTTCATATAGATTTTCTAAAGTAGTTAAGTTATATTAAAAAACAGTAAAATTAAGCACAGAATAGAATGTAGGTATAGAAATAGAAAATATTGATAAAGTTCAAAATAACAAACGGTTTACATTCACATTACAGCAGACTAATTAAGAAAACACGGGTAGTTGTCAAGTTGTGTATTAATTATTCTGATTTTAATCGTCTCATTATACAAATTTATTTTCTAAGCATTTGTGGTGGCTTTTTCTGAATAATTCCATAGGTACGTTAAATTTTGTATCTTTTGGATGAAGTAAGTGTATGCAAACACCCTTACTTATATTTTTCCGAAACCTGGAACCTACTAATATTTTCTATATAAAAATGGCACCATTTTGTTGCACGCATTTCAAACTTAACTTTAGAAAAATAACATTTTTTTACATTTAAAAAGTGTACTGTATGAAGTGGTCTGTCAAGTAAATCTACTAGGGCCCACAAATGAGGACGGTATAGTCGTATATGTATACTAAACATCCACGTACGTTATGTTATGACATTTATAGTTGCACTATAATATAATTTCGATTACAATAAGTGATTTAAATTTATTTTATCTTCACAATTCTGTACTCATCTGCTACTACAGAGTACAGACTGTCAACTTATAAAACAGAATATAAAATACCATGATATAAAAAAAAAGATTCTGAGCAGGCCTTGATATGTGTTATACGTTTGGCAGTACTGAAGTGTATTGTCAGTCTATGTCAAATCCGAGATTAAAATGTTAGGTTTTGTTTGTTGTTTGACACAGGCTGACGTAAAACTTAACCTGCAAATCTCGAATTTGACATAGACCGACAATACACTTCAGTACTGCCAAACGTATAACACATATCAAGGCCTGCTGAGAATCATTTTTTTTATCTCATGGTATAAAAATGGATACTGCAATGTTGTTGTGAATCATAACCTATTATAAATTGCTATAGGTACGGTATCTAAAAATACCTTTGTCCTAGTTTTATGCCACATAGACAATATACATTTGTTTGAATGAGGGGGTATGGATTTTATAAACTAACAATTATTTTATTTTGATGGTTGCTTCAATATTTTCTCATTCTCATGATCTCATCCTATCACTTAGAAAAAGGATAATTTTGTTGGATGTATAAATTAGTGATCGGCCGATACGGATTTTTTTGCCGATACCGATAATCGGCCGATACCGATATAATATCGGTATCGGCACTACATTTTTAAAAGGTCTGTAATTATTTAATATACGTTGATATAAGTAAAAATTGTCAACTCCGCATCGATGCGGACGTGACATGAACCAACTTCGGTAATTCCCCGACAGTGTCGTGGTGATTACCCGTTTTACAGAAACACAGAAAAGAAAGTGTATTATTTCATTGTTTGCGCCAGTGCACAGTGCTGCTGCAGTTGCTGCTCAGATAACGATTGTGTCGTGCGGTATTATAATCTTTTGGGATTCAAATAAAAATACGATGGGAGAAAATAGCGAAAATAAGTTTTTACATACAAATAATTAATAAAATGGTTGATCTTAAATTTGCCGATACACCGATATTTATATCGGTATCGGCCGATCACTAGTATAAATCCGTTGCAGTTTTGAAGAGCATTGAGTAGCACACATTTACCACTGTTTACTATACCGCTAGTAATTTATGGAACAGCCCTATTTTTTTATGTTAAATATGTTTTGCATTTTTCAAATGGAATTGTAAATAAATGAGTTACTTTTAAACCGAAAAACTGTTCAAGTATATTCAAAGTTCTATAAAATAGGTAAACATATCTTACTATGTTTCTAATAATACTAAAACAGTAAAAGGATATATTGGTAATGCGAATTACATTAATTTGCAAAGAAAACAAAACATCGTAGTCGACATGATTGGAATCAGTCAGACGCTTTACTCGCTTGGATAAAAACGTACCTGCTTATCGCTGCACGGTGACTTTTAAAATAATTGTAACTAAAATAAATTACGATTTAAAAAAAACAGGTTTCTAGTTTTAAATCTTCCTGCAACGTGAAAAAATAGTATATGCAATTCGGAGAGACTGCTATATTGCTTCAGTGCTATGTGACTCAAGGGTCACAAATTGCACCTCAGCAAAGTAAGGAATTTCTCTCCCTCGACGCATAATCTACTATATTATAGGATGGTATCTACAGTAACACAGCAAGTCCTCATTACAATAGTATATTATATCATGAGGGACTAAAGTGCATCATTAAATCCCGCGAGTGAATACTATTTCCTGAGGGCCCGTAGGGCCTGAGGGAAATAATCACTCAAGGGATTTAGGCACTTTAGTCCCGTGTGGTATACGCTATTTTTTGCACTTTTGGAAACATTATCATCAAATATTTGAAAAATTTGAAATCTGTCAATTTGGAAACTGACAAATACGAATTTTATTAAGAATGTTGTGTAAAGAGTGATTTTTTAAAAACTGAATTGCAGCAGGCCCTAGATAGCCTGAATCAGTTGGCAGTACTGAAGTGTATTGTCAGTCTGTGTGAAATTCGTGATTTGCAGGTTAAGTTTTGCGCCAGTGTGTGTCAAATGACATACAAAACCTAACCTACTAACCTCGAATTTAACATAGACTGACAATGCACTTCAGTACTGCCAACTGATTAATTTTAAATACAAATTTTATTAAGAATGCTGTGTACATAAATTTACCATAGCTACGGTAACATTTTTACTTTAGTCCCTAGAGCAGTGGTCGCCAACCTCTTCAATGTGTTGAGCTACTTGTTAATTTTGGAATAAACAGCGAGCTACCCACACGGAAGCCACGTAACGCAACGTAAATGAAATAATCCACAGTTTATTTATCATTATATGTATTTATTTTACTATTTATTTAACTGGTAATACATAATACATAGGTACTAATAATAACTACATTCCTACCTACCAAACGAAGTTGTTTGAAAAATAAACACAAACTTGTATCCAGCCACAACGGCATGTCACGTAAGATTTAAAAATAGTTAATAATAACAACAAAAAAGTAACGCACTATCATGAACATAAACATTGAAAAATAAAAAAGCACGTTCAATGAGAAGGCTGACACTCAGACTCATCGATAATTTTTTTAATGTTTGCAGTATAATTTGATACAGTCATTCGAATACAATTATCCAAATGTTCATCTGTAAGTCGATTGCGATATTTGTTCTTAATAAACTTCATATTGGAAAAAGAAGATTCACACAAATAGGTTGAACTGAATAATGCTTTCACTTTCAAGGCAACACGGCATAGAACTGAATATTTGTCTTTACTTACAATAGGCCAGATACATTTGGTACTTGAGACTAACGATTTTAAGGCTAAATCATTTTGAAAATCAATTACTTCCATTTCTGTTGCAGCGATGTCTTCGCCAAAGTTCTGCATAACACAAGTTGGAAACTGTTGGATATCAATTTCCATAAAGGGTGAAACAACAAACTGCGCTACTAAAGCCATTTCGTTGAAATCCTTAAAACGATTTTTGAAGTTATTCTTCAGGGTAGAAACTATTTCTACATGATATTTGCTGTCATAGGGTTCTAATGGATTTTGAGATATTTTTTCTAAAAGAATAGGAAAATGCTTGGCATCGCTGTTAATTAGGTTTTGTTCCCAAAACTCCAGCTTTTTGATAAATGCTTTTATATCAGAAATCATTTCTGCTAGTTCTTTGTCTCTCCCCTGAAGCTGCAAATTAAGTTCGTTTAATTTCTCGGTAATGTCCACGAGAAAACCAAAATCTCTAAGCCAGATTGAATTTTCTAGTTCCGGAGTCGGTTCATCGCGTTTTTTGAAAAATTGAACTATGCCAGATAGGACATCATTAAAACGTTTCAGCACCCGTCCTCTACTTAACCATCGGACTTCAGAGTGAAGGAGTAGGTCCCCGTATTGACAGTCAACTTCATCGGCCAAGGTTTTGAATAATCTTCTTTGTAACGCTTGAGCTCTAATCTTGTTCACAATTTTTACCACCAGTTTCATAACGTTGTTTAGTTTCAGGAAATTTCCACATAATGCTTCCTGATGGATAATGCAGTGGTAAGAGAGAAATTGCGGAAAAGTTTCATCTTTACGACATAACGCCACCAGACCCTTATCAAAACCCACCATAGCTGGAGCGCCATCGGTTGTCAAGCCTACCATTTTCGATATTGGAATTTTCTCGGAAGAAATCATATTTTTTAAATGAGAAAACAACTCCTGTCCAGTAGTGTGTCCTTTCAGTGGAATAAACTTCAAAAGATCTTCTTTAATCGTAAAATCACTAAAAACCATCCTGACGAACACGGCCATCTGGACAGTGTCAACGACATCTGTTGATTCATCCAGTTGAAGTGAAAAATAAACACAGTTATCTAAGTCAGTTCTTAACTGTAAAAAATATCATTGCTCATTACTTCTACACGTCTCATCACTGTATTAGCAGAAAGTTGCATAGATTTTATAGCTGAAACTATCTCGTCTTTGTTTCTAAAGTTGGCAAATAACGAGTCAGCAGCTTCTAAAAACGCCTGTTTTATCATTTCCCCGTCTTCATAAGGTTTCTTTTTTTGTGAAATTATCTGGTACGATGCTTCAGTTGCAGCCTTATTTTTGTCGATTGTTCTTAAAAATATTGATTGTTGTCCAATTAACTGCTTTTTTAACTGTTTCAGTTTCTCCTTTCTGGCGGCAGAATGTAGTGGGAATGATTTTTCAAAATTAGAATGTACAGTTTTATGATGTCTCTCAATATTTCCTTTTTTTAGCAACGGAGACCGAAGTATTACATAACAAACACACATTTTTATCTTTAACTTCTGTAAAAAGTATTGTTCTTCCCATTCCGAATGAAAGTGGTATGTCTTTACCTTCTTACAACTGCTTGCCATAATATTATTTTTTGTTGTTCACTACTAACCCAACCGCTGGACGTTGGTTACGCGTTCAGTTTTAAACTAAGCGCAATGTCGCCGCGCCGTGCGTATTTATCCCGTTCAAAGCAATCCAGATCGTTCTCGAACACTAACGCACTGGTCCGGCTGGTCGGTTCTAGCCGATTCTAGCCGATTCTAGCTTGATGGCGTCAGCGGCAGATCGCTCGCCGCAACGTTGCCGCTGTTTATGTTTAATATTATGACAATTAGATTTTTTTGTGGAATTTTAGGAAGCTTCTCTGATTTTGTATTTTTTAAATTAAAATCGTTGTGAGAGCTACCAGAATTGCCCCCGCGAGCTACCGGTAGCTCGCGATCGACAGGTTGGAGACCACTGCCCTAGAGGCTAAAGTAATTACTTCTGTCCCTAGGGATTAAATGAGCTACTTTAGTCCCTGAAATAAGTGGCTAAAGTGCCAACTTTAGTCCCGCAGGTGCAAAAATATATATTTTAATTAGATCGACTCACCTAATTGTAAGAATCCGAGAGCTTTAGCATGATGGTTGTATCATTCTTTATATGAATCGTGTTGATATTCCTATTCGGCATACATTTAAAAACTATCGATGTGAAAATGCGACAATTAAAGAAATTACCACACTTTATCAGAGAATATTGTAAATTTAAAGAAATCGAACTAAAACTAAATTATCTTATAAAACTACGAAACAAAAGCACCATTGTGTTGAAAACCTATACAATATGAACCTATGCTACTGTTATTGCAAAAGTCTTGGCAATTAAACTTTTTTGCATTATTTTATAAAAAAACTTGTTAGTTACTAGTGCTGCACTTCAAAATTTCTATTTATTTTCGTTAGTGGTTCTTTATCTTGGTTTAACGATTGTTATGCAAAATGCATCAAGTCTGCACAACTCAGCAAACGTATAATGCACATTAATAATCAAATTTGGTCGTATCGAATCTACAATAATATGTAGCAGGATTGATTATCGGAATAATACGCATTAATTGTGCCCTATTTAACACCATTCAATCAAAACGACTTTTACTTGAACTTTAAATTGATAGCATGGTGTTATAAGTAGTAGCTTTCTGAAACAGTCCTGGAAAACCTTGGAACTTCAAATTAGTTGCAGTCTACAGATGTCCAAAATTGATTGAGGCAAGAATAGATTTCAGAAGGCCGATATCGTGCTATTAGCTTTTCTATCGTTCCCAATTTAAACTGTCTTCATAACGGTCGAATTTCTGTCCAATATGAATATTATTTTTCTCTGGTCAAGGATAGCAGTAGATGCTAATTTCCCTTATACGGAGTTACGGTGCTTTGGCCTCCAAGCCGCAATATGTTATTAACATGTTACAGAAACAGGTTGTTCTGCTTTGCCACGATACTTTCTTTCATCGAAGCTGTTTATTCTTAGCTAGTGTGACTCAAATGCAGCAGTCATACGTGTAAGAAACGCTTATCTGCAATAATTAATTTAATGGCAAAAAATCGTGGCACATTTAATGCGCATTTTGAGATATTCGAACACGCCCTGAAATCAGGGCCGGATTGCAAAGAATTACGACCTGTTTGTGGCCACTTCAGTAAACGGGTGTTATTTTTTGTAGCACCGTCGTGCTGAAGACTGGGCTCTTTCATCCCATCCTGTTCGAAACGGTAGACAAGAGCACAAGCCAGAAGTTCCCGCTTAGCGTCACTGGCCTTTTTCACGTTTTTTGTAAAAGCGCTACCGAGCCATGTGCCAGACAAGCTATTTGATAAGGCTTTATGTCACATAATCGTGCCTGTCTTCGTCTGGCTCGGCGTGGGCAAGGCAAATACACTTTTAATAACATTAATTTACTTTCGGGAGCGGGCGATTGATATGTCCGTTGCTTTACACCTGCTTGAAAGCCCATAAAGCTCTCGTAGAAGCTTGTTTACAAGCTGGATTCTTCCTGGTTTTTATGCTCGGCGTAATAATAACGTGTTAAAAATATTGATCGTAAGGTCATTATGCATGGTGCTGCAGTTGGAGGAAAGACCAAGAATTACACTCCATTAACTTGATTAATATATTAACGAGCCCCACACACTATGAAAATATGTACTGTCACTCGGGGGGTTGTTTTGTAACAAAATATGTATGTTGTAATTAGAGCTACATCAATTTAAAAATATCAAATCCAGTGATTTTTTTAATAAGTGTTGACTGCCTCTATTTATTTTTAGAAGTGTATTATGCTAGACTCAGACCCCGAATTTGCTCAATTGTGGAAACGAATTTGACCAATGCTGCAATTGGGCAAATTATGTAGCTAGTAAAATACCCGTTAGTTCCTGAATAATACAACAGTAGAGTTACAACAGTAGAGTGGTCGTGGTTCAATTACAAAGTTAAAGCCAAATCGTTATAACTACACTATTAATGAATGGGCGCCAGGCTCTGTCCAGTGATTACACATACCTCAATAGAGCCACTTGATTATTTATGCTAATCGTTTAAGAACAACACAAAACGCACCAAATATCCAATAATATCGGCTATATTTAATAGGTTAAGTATGTATATTCGGTATTAAGTTGTACGTTAAATTAATTTATTTTAATAATGTTTCTAAACCTGATGCTGTGACAAGAGCTGTCAGTAACAAGAAGCCGTGTTGACAATACCTACCTGTTTACTTATAATTTATTCACTTTATGTGTACCTATTCCACATAAAATAGAACTCCGATCATGTGTACGTTTTTAGACTTTATACAACTCAACTGCATATATAATTACGCTTTATAAGTGCTTAAATGGCAACGGAGCATTTAATTGTAAAACATAACCCGAAAACATAACTATAACCTCAAAACGTAACTGCAAGTAAAAAACTTCATTTACAGGATACTAAGTACTAATTAATTATATTATAGCAAAAACGGCAAATTTTCATGGCACACCTTCGACTAAAAACAAGCAACGTAGTTGATAAAACCCTTAGTTAGTGTTTGGGGTTATAAGTGTAATTGTAAACATTAAATGTCCATTGCAGGATGTGGCGACGCCCATCTAAATAGCAATACACAAACGCATGGTCACCAATTAGTAGAGAAATGAAAAAGGCTGATTGCCTCAAGCAAAGTTTCTATATAGTTTTGTGTACAAATGTTTATCATCTACTTCCTAGCCGTTGTTTATCACTAGGGAAAGGAAAGACCCCAATCAAAAATTAGCCAATAGCGTCAAAATTCCCTAACAATTTGTGATGGTAACAAAATAACCTCAGCTAGCAATTTATTAGTTTTGTATTGAAAAGGTTATGTTTTACTTGCCATGTAGAAAGGTTGCCCAACGAGAAGATCCACGAATTAAATTTATGGCACTAAAAACTAATTAAAGTTGAGAGTTGTAAATTACTAGTACGTACATATGTAGGTATGTATATGTAAATAATATTTTCTCTATCTGTCGGCATACACTGTTGAACTATAGTTTAGGAAAAAGTCGTGTATAATATTTAGTATGAATTGAAGTGAACAACATATATACATATATCTTTTGTGTACTTTCTACTTTTTACCTTCTGCTGTCCGTCCATCCCCCTCCATTTAGTTGCCTTTCGGACATTGCTTCCCTTATATCTTCCATCCATGTGCTTCTAGGTCGTTCTTTTTTCGAACGGTATCCAGCAAATACTACCCGAAGAATATAAGCGTTCCGACCTGACGTCAGCACAGGTAGGTCGAACCTGTGCTGACGTCACGCCGGAGAGCTGAGGCCTTGCTCTTCATGTGGTATTGGCCTGGCGAATTTTTAGGACGTATTAATACCATGTAAGTTGTTTTTTACATATCTCATCTATTATTGTATCTTCCACTCGCATCGTCCTCCTTATTGCATTGTTTGTAACTCCATCTGCTGATCTTAGCCAATAATACACTTCGTCTGTGCCAACAACAATTGAATAGAGTTGCTGCCATTGTTACAAGGGTTGGGACGTTTTAGGCGTTGAAAACTTAATTGTCATGTATACAGTCAAACTGTGTTATCAAGAAATTACAACGTTGGTATCAAACATTTCGGGATAGAGTCGGCGACATCGTGGTGATATCCCTCTGCCTTCCACGATTGCTTTCGGGCTTGAAAAACGCTAAGATACACAAATACCCCCAGCGAGATTTAAACCTGGCCACTTAAAGAAATGTGGATTAGTATTCCAGCGACGTAAGCCACTGAGCTACCTTTATATAGATATTAGTACAATAGATTTTTTTATTGCACGCCGGATATGTTACTGCAAGACTAAAGGAAACATTCTTTTTACAGTATTCAACTCCTTTATGTTCTTAAAATAAATGTATTAATAACCTTTTGATATCCCATCCCCCTTTTGTTGAATCCTAGCATACCTACACTTGAACACCTCAAATGTTCGGAATTATCAAGGGCGAATGTTCGAGAATTTCACAGTGAAGGTTGAGCTCATTATGCATTTAATACAAATAATAATTATAAACATAATAAAATAATAATAAAAATATTGATTTGCGCCAGTTTGAGCTGGTAGTTTGTTTAGAGCTGAGATGAAAAGTGGAATTTAATGTGTTACCTTGAAAAATTTTAGATTATGATGAGGTAAATCATGTTCTTTAACGGCAGCAGTAGTACAGAGTGAACATAAGTAGATAAATGTATCTACATATATTTATCAAATGGTTGATCGCCTTAAGACTTAATGAGTTAGAAATTCAGTTTCTATAACAATTTATTAATATATTTCAGCAAGAAAAAACACTTCTTCGGAAATGATGCATTTACTGAGCTGATTGAATTGCAATTTATACCACACCCTAGTTCAGGAGTAATTAAATTGCCAGATGCGCGATTTATTGACTTACTCCGGTCTTTGTTCAGCAAGTATGTTCAAAAGTTAGAACTAAATTGGCTTTATCTATGAGGGAAGCGAATTGCAAACCGTTTATGTAATTCAGCTTCGATTACTCGCGATCGCGTTAGCCTCGATTTTAGCATGTACTCTAAAAGTTGCAAGGAAATTGCTAATTGTATGGAAATACAATATTCCTGCTCGTGTGACATATAGGGTGATTGTTGAAGGGCTATTATTGTGACTATGTAATTTTTCTTCCATAATAGGTTTCGACGTATACGAGCACCATAATCCATCCAAATGAGGCTTTTATGAATGCGCTGTTGATAAAGCACTAACCCTTAAATAGCTACATAAATGCGACAACATGAATGAAATGTTTGAAAACAAACACTAATTTATACAAGCGCGTTGGCCAACAATATGTGGTAGTCCTGGTGATCGAATCAATACAGCATCGAACAGCATTTTCATCACTTGGTAATTAATATTGGTTGTTTGGCGTATGTATACAGACCAGAAATACAATACAAATAATAACAGTGTTTTATATCCATATAAGGCTGCAGGACATACAATTTTCTGGAACATGAAAATATTAATTCCATCTCTGGTCTTGCTTAAAACTGCCTGTGGCGGAGATGCAATATTTAACGTTAATTGTTAAAAATTGTTTAAAAAAGTGCCAATATTTTTATTTCAATTCGAAGCACAAACCCTACGATTAAATGTGGAACACGATATTTAGTAAATAGCCGCTGCAGTTTCTGTGATGACAATTGACCATCTTTTTAAGGAAGTTCTGCATCACGTTTTTGCATAATTGCGGCTCTATTCCGCGAACAGTTCGAATATTGCTTTGAAGGCTTGAATTGTTTGCGGATGATTGGCGTTGACTTTGTCCTTCACGTAGCCCCAAGGGAAATAATTAAGCGTTGCCAGATCACACCATCTAGATCTAGACGATTAATAATAACGTCTTCGCGAAATGTTCACCATATTTATAGTCAACTTGCACTATTTATACGCGTTGATTAAGTAAACTATTTCTGCTGCAATGATTTTGACTAGCCTATACATCTGAAGACTCCTTTTGCATGTCTCGTGACATACTTGCTCCATTAAAGAAGTCTCAAGTGCAAGTACATGACTCACTTGGGCGTTTGAATTTTACTACTTGGCCCTTGTCAGAGCATGTGTGCTGTTGACCTGAGAGAAAGTAACGCAAAAGTGCACAGGTTAATGATGTACGTGTGAAATTCTTAAGAAAATTATTCTGTTAAGAGTGATATCTAACTGTGTAATAACTCCTCACTCGGTATTAAACTTACAACAAAAATAGAATCTAAAATTGATATATCAATTTTACCTTTTATGATTACCCTGGTCGAAACAGGTGTATAGTGCGAATGCAACTGTGACCAGGACATTATTTTAAACATTATTTGAATTTATTTACTCTAGTTTAATGGTAGAAGTTTTACTTTTATTGTAAACTTGCTTGGTAGTTTCGAACCTGTTTAAAACGGGCCAGCAGTAATCTCAGTTAACGACCTGCGAATTATCTCGCCCTGGGAATTTTGATGCACAAAAACAATTTGACATGAAAAGTAAACTTTTGGAAAGGCAAATGCGGCGCTAAGTACGAAGAGATATAAAACACTGTTTATAATTTTAGATGAGGCTACTTCCTGTTACGCGTAAAAAATGCATATTTTATTTCTGGCTGTGCTGGTGCATGAGGCATGGACGAGAACGAGAAGATGCCAGCCGCTTTTCATTTGTTCTCTTTGCCCGGAGCCTCGGGCTGCAGCGCTCTTTGATGAAACGCTCGTTTTGAACTGAATGGAAGCAAACACCAATTTGGCCCAGACTATGTGGGCGACTTAAAAAATTAAACGGGACTCTTAATAGATTTTAATTTCTCAGGATCCAGGAATGCTACGAACGAAAGTGTAGCAATTTGGTGCAGTCACTTAAAACCGGCCCGGGAGATTCACAGCTAGAATGAGGTGTTGTGACTTAAATTAAGGGGAATTTTAAAAACATTTTCATTTAGTAATTTATGAAATGATCTCTAAAAACCCATATTATAAGCAGCTGCCACAACATATTATATGTATAATAGTAATCATTTGTATTACATCAAGTTCAGGAAGACAGAGATTTTTAAAAAATGCCTGGATGTAAAGATCTATCAAATCAAAACAAACAGACCTTTACATTTACGAAACCTCCAGCCCTCCACTTTTAGAACTGCTGGTTTGCTGACTATGTCATTCGTTTTTGAAACTACTAAATTCGCAAAATAGACTGGAATTAGTTATAATTTCGTTTTCTCTTGCATTGTTGGATCTGACACTCTTGGTCAAGTGTTTGAAAGTTTTTAAATGGATTAACTAAAAGGTTGCCTTCTGGATACTTTCATTCTATTGAAAGACGGTTCTATTCTGTTTGACACGACGTTTAGAGATTTGTATTTGATAGAGCACCAGATTTAGGCATAATTAGAAAGTCGCCTCTTCTTAAGAACACGAAGGATATTCCAAATTGTTTATTAAACAACGATCACGAATAATATTGCCATTTCACATTCTCTTCGTGCTAAGAAATAAAACTTGGGAGTATTTGACGAGAAAAGTATGTACACTTCTAAAATGTTTGTGACACAAATCGTGGTGGTTCTCATATTCGAAAGATAGTGAAAGTAACAGCTTTAACGCCTTTTCTATTGATGAAAAATTCTTACAAGTTTTTTTCTTTCAAAAACCATCAAGTTTCGATGAAATTAAGGTAATTGGCGCAGTCGTGTCGATATTGAATCTAGCATCATGTATGTGATTAAATTATGATTTTGGTAACGTGGCGGTTTGGTCCTTCCATTTGGTAGATAGTAGTTTATCATATAATCATGCACTATTAAATTCCATTTGATGACTAGAAATATAAATATTAGTAGAGACGGTTTGAATTTTGATAGGTTAACGTGTGAGCCAGAACTCTTACATTAAATTAAACAAATTAATATTTCAGTTGTGTACTTCTTCTAATATAGTAGACAGAGAACCTGTTATCAGCCAAACAAATTATGGTACTATGAAGCATTTTTGAGCGCAGATGGCTAGCTTAGACCCGTAAAAATGTATTGTGTATAAATAATACCAACGGTTGGGTATTCTTATTTTTTCTTTATTTTCATAGAAAAGAAAGTCACTATATATAGTAAAATGTATAAAAAATGCAAATGTAGCGATTATATCATCTTTTATTTAGAATCAAGATTCATTATTAATACAGTAAAATATGAAACAAAAGGCCCAAAAGGAAAATATTGACCTTTTCTTATGTAAATAGTGTACAATCAATTTTTGTTACATTTAGATTTTGTAAAATTGTAAACACTCGTAACGCTTTCATGCAACGGATGAGTCAAGTTTCTTATCTTTTAACTTTAAAAATTGATATCCATATGTTATCTTCAATTTTTCGTATCCAAAATGGGGCTAGTCCCGTTTATTAAGATTAACAGAAGTTTTACTTACATTACCTTTTGGTTGTGTTTTGATCAAATATCTGAGAAAACATAAGCTTTTCTCAATTCTGTTGTTTTAAAACATCATCAAGTTCAAACAAAGACTTCTAGATGAAGTGCTAAAAAATGAAAACTAAAAATCACATGAAAAACAGTTAATGCAAACCGAACCTCTTGAACGACTTCCCATAATTACCTACACAAAAAGAATTTCTTCGATAGCACTTAATGACTCGTTAACCACATTACCAAGCAATTACAGAAATGATACAGCCGCCATAGCAGAACAAAGCAACTTTTATTTCTCCATGATGTAATTAGTGCACGTATCTCCGGGAGTCAAAGATCAGAGCTCTTCCCCGACCTTTGTCTGCAGCTCAGGCCGAAGAATGCTCTGCATATGATTGTTGCGAATAAATCAGGCAGCGCTAATAATACCCCGTTTTAAATATCTCCAGCGACCAACTAGCGAACCAGGTGACTCAAAACGGGACCTCTGCTTGCGAATTCTGTTTTTCTTGAGAATCCAGAGGGTTAATTATAGAAATACTACGGCAGGCGAGCGTTGCTGTCTTTTATGTGTTTGGACTGCCGCTGATGCGTCCGTCGTAACCATGTTGTGGATCTGCAGAAGCCGCATGGTCGTGGCGAAATGAAAATTTCAAATGCCAGCTTTAAATATAAAATCTTCTACCATAAATACCAAGGAGGGGATTTGTTGATTTAGTATGAAGCGACATTCTGTCATGGACCTGTATTTTTTGCAAACCCTAATAATTTTTGAACTTGCTGTAACCTTTTTTTAACGTATTTATGAATTTATTTGAGCAATGTTAATCAAGTCCTGGCTGGTAATAACAATACCCAACTTTAACTGTTGAAGAATCATATCTGTGTTGGGTTTGCAAAAAGGTGCCTATTTTTCTGAACGTCCACTGAAGGAATGTGTGTTGCGTATTCTAATGTTTTTTAAACTGTGGTGTAGTAGCATTCACCTTAAATTTGACTTTCCCGTAGTTAAAATTTGTTTTGCATATTAATAAAATTCATTGTAGCTCAGTTGTTCTTGTACGTATACGAAAATTTCTTAAAAACCCAATATAATTTCGGGCATAAGAGTGAGCTAGGCTACTAGTATTTGCAATACATATTTTTTCACAACGGTAAATTACTTTGTAAAAGAATAACAACTTTTGATGAATCATTTTTGCAAGATTTTCTGTTTCAAAAACCGAAATTGACGCAATTGGCGCAGTCGTGTCGATGTGAGTGGAAACTAGCATCATGTTACAGTACTAATATATATTATAAAGTCGAGTATACATGTTTTCAACTCTACGGAGAAATAGGAAAATATGGCGCATTTTGTATTAAATATGCAATAAAAACCTAAGTATTTATAACTCTCAGTCGTCAGTTGCTGTCTTTATTGAGGAATTTTTCAAAAGACGAGGGAAGGTACAATTACTTCTCATCAACAGTTAGATCGCAGGAAACTTTGGTGCAAAGAAACTCTTGGAAGATAAGACTGCCGATTGGTATTCAAATGTCTATTTAATGTAAATTTTTGAAAGTTTGGGAAAAATGGCCAAAAGGAAAAAATAATATTACTAACTCATCGTCCTACACAGCAAGAGTAACGATTGAATATTTGGATGCCCTAAAAGTCGCACCATGAAATCTCTAGCCTTAACTTAGAGACGAGAGATGGCTCACTGCAGGAATTTGGTGTAGGTGAGAATGGGGGAATGGCGGTCAGCGGGTAATGCTAGCCACCTAATTATTTTCTGAATCGCGACAGTTACAAGGAAGTTGTTGGTGCTGTTTTCTAGCGTTTTAAGTTGGCCGCCATTTGGACTTGGTTTTGGGCATTCTCCTTGTAATTTTTTAAAGTTGCTAAGTTGTTGTAGTCTTATTTTCTTTGCCTCTTTCTGCGAAAAAATCAAACTGAAGGCACGTATCATTACTGTGATAGTGATATATTGTGCTTTTTATTGTATCTTTTAGTTTAGATCGGCTTTTTGGATTCAGCTGCACAATTGTGTAATCGATCACACTGACCGGCATTACCCGCAGATCACTACTGTTCCCAGTTATTGTTTATTTTCTTTTAAGATGCCAAGGAAACGACAAGGAATAACCGAAAAGGCGAACTTTCATTTTTTCAATAAAAATTAAAGAAAAAAATTAACCTTTGACCCCTATTACCCGACGTTGGGGGAATGCCGGTCGTTGCTATGTCATCAAAACTTTGTTAATAACTCATCTGACATCAAATTTTGTTCAAATATGCGTTTCTCAATATGCCAGATGATGAACCAAAACGAATATTTAATATTTTCTTCCATCAGATTGATCCATTTTTAAGCGAGATATTCAACTTTTCTCATAAGTGACCTCCATTCTCCTGTACTCCCCATACACACAGTTGCTATTCTCCAGGAATCTTAGGAATATTGGCAATCTTAAGAGATCTTAAGAATTCTTAAAGGATCTTTAGAATCCATGGAGAATCCACAGAATCCCTCGGAATATTCGGTATTCTCCAGGAATATTTGAGAATCCGCTAGTAATATTCGGATGATCTAAGAATCTCTAGGAATATTAGATTATCTAGTATTCCCTCCAGGAATCCGGTATGAATCTTGAGAATCCAAAGAATATTAAGATTATTTAATATTATTCAGGGATATTCTCGTCTTGGGTTATGTCACGTTACTAAATACGATATCAACGTATTTTGACTGATACTCTTTGAGTTCGTGCGTCTCTGAGTGAGTCACGTTTTTATCGGTACCCATCGGGCGCAGTTTGTCCATGATCGCCTGTGTCGTCACAGCGTCCTTTATAAGGTATGGTAGTGGTCATGAGTAGTTATGGGCGATATTGCACGAACTTTGATTTAATCAATGATATTAAAAAATCACTGGTAACAAGTAACGACTGTTACTAAGGTTGCTAAAAAACAGCGTTGCCAATAGCTCTTCAAAAAATTACTGGCAGGGAATTCCACCTTTACTGGCAATTACTGGCAAATACAAACTTCCGTTTTTACTGCAAATTACTGGCAAAGTCAACATTTCGCATTTACTGCCAAAGTCGAATTGATGCCCTATTTTTTTAGTTTTGCATCAACACAGCAAAAGAAAAATATTTTATTACACAAACTATTTATTATTAAATGGCAACAAGTAGGTAACAAAAATCCGAAATAAATAAATAAATATTGCTTTAATACAAATACTTAAATCATAATGTACATATCAGTTTAAGAAAAACTAACTAAATAAACACATATTGCTTATGTAACTCTTAAACCAGACAAACAAAACAAAGGAAAACAATATCAAACAAAAATATATTTGAAACAGTTGTCATGGCACCATGACAGAATCATAAATTACTTTCCTTTCTGCCCCATATAGCACTGTTAATCATTTTATTTGTTCCTCACTTGTAAACATCAATTTATCAAGTCACTGTATTAATCAAGAAAGTTTATTTTAACAAGTTACTAACTTGTAAAATCTTTACAAGTTAACTGTCAGTTTTACAAGCGTGCTCATAGATAAATGATAGCGTGCAAAGCCAGAGTTGTCTTCCTTAGTATGTGTCATATTGATGAATTTAGTTGCTTGTCAGTTTGACATTTTGAATAAATGGTAAATTTCTAGTTATTTACAAGTGAAGAACAAATAAAATATTCAACAATACACGCAAGGTAACAGGTTTTACTGGCTCAAGAAGGTGACTGACTCGCCTGCGGCTCGCCAGTCATATTCTTCTATTCGCCAGTAAAAACCCTCTTACCAAGCTAGTAAGGTTAAATACTCCTGTCTGTTGGTGTGAATTTCAAAACTCCATCTTGATTCTTAATAGCGTTTTTTATTGCTAATATGGCAGCAACGGTATCGGTTTTTAACCTATTCCTTAAATCGATTTTGACATTATTTAGGTCGCTAAACAATCGTTCAACGCTGGCATTAGAAAATGGCAATATAAGTAACAGGCTCATCACTACTTTTAGATTAGGGAAAATTTCAGCACCACCAGCATTTTTTAACTGCAACACTTTTGCCCAATACTGTTCAGCAGGAAAATTGCTATTTAAATCTAAAATATAATGGTCTAGTAGTGCATGACTTCTCCACTCATTGTCTAAATCTAGTTTATTAACAAATTGGTTTAAGAATGGAAAACGGTTTAAAACATTTCCTAATGATTTGTGTTGATATGATTGAGGTATTTTGGGTCTAGAACGGTCACAACATTAAATAGGTCATCCTCAAAAATGAAGCGTTGTTTAATTTCTGCAACTACTTGAAGATAAAATTTTAAGCAAGATGAATAAAACTCTTCCGGCATTTTGTGAGAATGACAATAAATGAGGGGTTTTTTGTCGATTTTTTACTGGCTATAAGACTTTACTGGCAAAATTACTGGCAAGATGAATTTTTACTGGCAAATGCCAGTAATTACTGGCACTTTGGCAACCCTGCTAAAAAACTGAAGCATGATCATGACTTTCCAATGGTGCCAGGTTTAATGAACGTGTTATGTACATCTTTCCATCGAAGACGAAAACGAGCCTTATTAAAACCAAAACCGGTCTAAGATTATAATGTATTCGAACTGATAGAACTCAGAGCTGACCACTGTTTTGGCAATAAATTAGTTCTTTCGATAGAACTGCTTGCAGAGGAACGACCAGCAAATTCGCGCCTTCAAAGATATTTTACTTCTGTGAGCTCAGTTCGGCTGTATAATTATATTTCTGAGGTTTTAGCCGAAGGGGGGGGGGGGGTTACATTATTAAATTATTGTTAATTACTTTTTTAATTGTTTTTCTTAATACAGTTGTGTTGTATCTTTCTTTGAATATAAATGTATTTGTTATTATTATTATTATTAGTATACAGGGTGTCCCCGAAAGGTCTGTACAAAATAATAACACATATTCCTGAGGCCAAAATAGGACCATTTAACCCAACCTACCTCTATTCAAAGTTGCTTTGGTTAGCCGCTAGAGGGCTTTAAAAATTATTAACTTTATTACATTTTTTAACCCCCTGTATAATCATTACCAATTTTTTTTTGTGAATAGTTACTTTAATTTAGAAGCTATTTCCTCTCTTACAATTTTAGTTGGGCGAACGGTTTAGCCACAAAAATATATTTTCTAAATCCCTACAACCCTAGTTTTAAGTTACAATTACTGATTCAGGCTTGGAAAGAGAGGAAATAGCTTCTAAATTAAAGTAGCTATCCACAAAAGTGATTCTGCAGGGGGTTACAAAAATATGGATGGATAATTTATTGTGAAAAAGTTTTTAAACACCCCGTAATTTTCGAAATTAGGGTTTATTCCACAGAAACTTGTAGTTTACTGGTACAAACGCATGGCCAAAAAATGAAAAAAATCTATCAAAGATTTTTCGATTTATAAAAAGCTAATCATTTTTGAAGACCTCTAGCGGCTAAACGAAGCAACTTTGAATAGAGGTAAGATGGGTTAAATCGTCCTATTTTGGCCTCAGGAATATGTGTTATTATTTTGTACAGACCTTTCGGGGACACCCTGTATATCACTGTTAGTATATATCACTGGAATGGGAAAAAATCCTCATGATTCCCCAGCCAACTATGGGTTCGATATAAAAAATACAACTTTTATGGTAGAACTAGAATTTCAAAACCTTTAAAAAACCGACCATGCCACTACATTCGTATCAAAGAATTGCCTGTAGAACGTAAAAATTACTTTTATGTATTTTTATAAATAAGCGAGATATAGTCACAAAACGAATCATTTTTTGTTTATAATTTAAAGATAAAAGACGGCAGCTCATTTTGAATTTCATCATATAGTTATCAAGATTTCCTATGAAAACATCGCAATTTGCCCACCCTGCACATTTAGACTAATCTTTATATATATTTAATACCCAAAAACTGTTTTTTGGTTTTCTTGCAACCACCTGTGCAAACTTATGTCCATAGCAATTCATTTCAGTGACCATGAATAAATAATCAGTATAGGCATTATTAAATATTTTTTGTGGGATTCTTATTAATTTTTGCCTTATAGTTTATTATGTAACGTTGTTCTGTTTGATGTCCTCTATCCTTAAATTGAATGACCAATCTTATGAATCACCCTGTATGTATGTTCAACAACGCCGCCCTGCAATGTTGAACGCGCGATTGGTGCAAGTAATAAAACAATAAACTACCAAATTTCAGGGACGGTAAGATATAAAGGTCGAAAAATGCAGTTTTGCAATGCAACATAATATAAACGGTTTGGGAGTCTTCAGTTTAACTAATAGGGGTTGAGTCACGCAGATGGTTAAGAATAGGAATTGCAGTTGGCTGTAAAACTTTACAACAAAGGAACCGATCGTCGAGCTGCAGATTTCTAGAATCTGTTTATTAATGTTTATCTCTGCCAGGTGTTTCTAATGGGTTGCATGGTCCTTGATGGTACATTTACAACTTTCTCTGCTCTTATTTTAAAGGTTTTTTGCTCGTTCTTGTTCTGCATGTTTAGAATTTGTAAAGTCGCTGTGCCCAATTAAGACTTTGTAGCTTGTGGGCTTCGGGACACTTTGTTTCCGCATGGTTTGGGGTAGTGCAAGTTTTTGGCCATGAAGCTGTCTTATGGGACATTTGTCCTATTAGTATCGTTAGGAAAACTACTCAGGCCGATTGTTTTAACAAGCGGCAAGTGCCAACTTAAAAGACTGACCTTAAGAGCTATAATAGTTCTATATTCCATTGCTATGTTAGATTATGCAAAGTGACAGTGCTGATTGAATTAACAATTACCTTTGTAAAAATGCGGTTTCCATAGCAACTTTCCTTGAGAGAGAAAATGTTCTGCAATTGCTGTTTTTTAGATGAATGGAAGTGAAAGGTTTAATTTTAATAATAACAACAAATCAATTTAACGGGTTTTTGTAAAAAGGACGATTCGGGAGAACAGAATCAAATAATAAGCTTTTTTTTAAATAAAATGTTCTTATCCTAATGTAGACCTTAATACTATAATAATAATTCTTGGGAACAATTTTATGAATCTAGATTTTTTTGTCCTGGTAATGTGCCTCCAGACAAACTTCATTAAGAGCATTAAGGAAGATTAAGAAATGTATAGCGCAAACGATGCTGTAGACAAGATTATGAGAGTTGTTCATAGTTGAATGTGTCATCAATATAGAGTTTTTTTAAAACTGGTGCCACTGATCAATTGGGGATACATTTTTTGGGTTTAAATCCGAAATTGCTATTGCAAATGTTTGCTCATACTTAATTGCAGCATATGGCATTCAGACGAAGGCCAATTTTTGATGATGATTCATTAGTAATTACCTGCCAGAACCTCCGAAAGCTGCTCTAGGAAATGGCGCATTCTAATGTAACACTAACTGTAGTTATTCTCTGCGTGCTATTTTCGTAGCGCAATCGCCTATTATCACTTTCTTTAGCGGCAGGAAGTGATGCCGTGGGATTATGTAAGGTTGTATTTTAATTGAATTAGGTAAACAGCATCCTATCCTGGTATATGAATGACCCGACTAAATGCATTTTTTCAAACTAAAAAAAGATAAAAAGTTTTTAAATTGATCATATCATCACAATAAATTCTCAACCAAAGATGAAGTCGTCAGTGCATCGGTACGGCTTTGCACGACAGGAGAGAAACAATGAGCAAGTAGATAGATTAGGTCATGGCCCAGGGCATTATTAACCTTTCACACGAGTTATTAAGGCAATAGATGCTGAATCTGTCACATCTCCCGGCGGTCGCCCTTATGACTTAGTAAATAACGTCCAAAATAACTTGGTTCAATAACCCTCATGCCGAGCTCCCAATGAACCGGAAATTGTTAGGACTTCCCATTTTAATTACAACTGCACCCGTATTGTTCTACTCCACACGCAGCCGACGCCACTCTTGGCCTTTTCACTTCCGTAATTTTGCAGTTGTTTACAGGGTCAAAAGAGGCACTTATGAAGGGATAAAGGTCTTATTAAACGCTCGCTTTAAGAGAACATATTTTAAGGGCGGTAAACATGGAGATAATGGATTATTCGTGTTCGAAGGGTGTATTGCGTGCTGTTAGGGTTTTTAAGGCTAGAGGGTGCCTTCATTGTACTTAAAGGGTGTTGATTTCATTAGTGGCATATGCGGGTGGCACAAAAACAAACGTTCGAAGGGGCGCAAGGAGCGCTTCCGTTTCTTTCGATTTATTTTAATTACGCTCTTCCTATGTTTGTGGTTACGTTTCTCACAAAGTAACCATCAAGGGCACTTTCCGTTTCCTCTTCTTTTCCACTCTGTTAATTTCGGTTTTTCTGGCTCCTGAACACGGTGTTTCTTTGTAACTTGAGTCGTGACTAATCATGCAGAGGAAGTGATCAGTTTTGCATTTCTTGCTCGATCGATATTTTTTAGATTCTCTTTTGCAGCTTTGCTCCGCAGATAATAGATTTCGTTTAATCGAATCAGTATTAAAACCGCAACTGTTTAGTTGGAATCCACTAATGATCAATGACATCATCATCAGAGAATTGAATTTATATTATTGGTACACAAACGGTTACACAATGGTGGTACTTTGCAGTTGAATTTGTTGTGTTATAAACATAAACATAAACATGCAAGACGTTATTTAAAAATATGCTTGCAAAAATATGCAGAAAATTTTAGAAATATGCATGTGCACATTCCATCTTACTTACTTTATGCAAAATTTAAAAACATTTTAATTGATGGTCGATTACTCTTAAACCTATAATAAAGTTTACCAAAGGAAGAATGCGTGTTTAATATTCAGTAAAAGAACATAGGCAATATAAACAAAGTTGGTAAATTAATCATCGTTAAAAAAAATTTACAAGTAAATGCTTTTTAAAATTTTCAAGAAGAAACTCATGCCTTCTGTCTGAAACGTATGTACTTGCATATTCAAAATGACCTCTCAACGTCTACAGATGTATAAAAAGCATTCACAAATTTTGCAATAACGCTAGGAGCTACATCAAAGTCTTCAATAATAAGTTACAAGTTGCTAAATTGAAGTGTTTTAGGCACGCGACTGTAGTCAGTGCTTTAATAGCACCTTCGAACATTTGAAAGCAATCCTACGTAACTTTCGTCACCATTCATGCACATTTTTAATCGTATCCTAAGATATGCCTAAATTATAGAATATGCACTTTGCATAAAATCCGTTTTCTAGTTATAACCATATTATCGAAGAGCATATAACGTTATTTGTTCTTTGTTATTACTATACGTAGGCAAATATGCAACATAAAAATAATAAATATGCGCATAAATATGCAAATTGATATATATGCTGTATTTTTAAATGGAAAAACTTCGTTTTACATCAACTGCGATGATAGCAAATAGGGGCATTTTCATGTTCAAGGTTTGGTTCCATTTCCAATATTTAATGATTTCGCCAACTAGAACACTGATCATGTTAACAAGCAACTTGAATCCATTCTTATTTTCTATAGAATTTTTAATTTCTCCCCGAATTTTTCCCGTAACAAGTACAAGATTATTTAAAAATTTTGACTACATCTACACTGCCACTAAAGATAATTTTACCAACTCGAATTGAGTAACGAAACCATAATTGGTTTTTATAAAAGAATTCCGCGGGTCACTGGAAAATTTAGACAGTATTTTTTTTTAAATTCATCAAAATATTTTATATACAAAGATACAACTTCCAGTTACATTCCCCATCTTGTCATAACTGGTTGAGATGGAAGTGCAACATTGGAAAGGTTTTCACTATAAAACTACATACATACTTAAGGCGCGAGAAAGAGTGAGCACTAGGAAGAACAAAGACAAGCTGAAGTTCGAGCCATGCTGTTGCTCCACAAAGTAAATAGCTCCATCACTACCCCACCGTTTCGGCTACTGCGCATCGTTTGCCCACATGCAATATCCGTTGAGCTCTAAGTCTTTGGCAATGGGAAATTTTGTCCTTATCTCCTCGGCAACTATGTTGATTCCATGTGCTACGCAAGTTACATGGATTATTTTAATTTTTTGTCCTGCTTTGATCATGCAATGTGCAGCATTCAACAGAGAGAAGACTTTGAACAGCCGCTGAAAGGAAAAAGTTCTTTTTTGTGTTTGAAAGGAATCAAATGCATGATATATCGTCCTGAATAATCTGTCATTTCATCTACGCATACAGAGAAATATGTAATTCCTTCCAACTCCTGCTCTTATTTTATTTACCCACTACAGACGAATACAAGGATTCGACATTATTTTTTTTTAAAGTTCTTCTCCTACTTGGTAGATTAATTTTGACATTTTTGAAGAACAGGACTAAAATCATTGGCTAACTTTGAGCATGGTATATTAGAAGCGACTAATGCATGGCAGAAATATCCATTGAACTATTATTTTTCGTTTTTTAGAACTAGATAATAATTTTAGTATTTTCCCACTAGGGGCTTTCCACTGTTTCTTATTTCGCTATATGCTCTATTTGGAATTTTCAATCACAAACAATCTGTAACAGAATTGAAAAATCTAGGATATCTTGCAGATATCTTGTACAGCATGCCTGATAAACTATGTACCTACCGTAAATTTAGTAGAGCGCTTAGTCCATAAACAGCTTGTATATATGTATGTAAGAAGTATTTTTAACTCTCAATCGTCAATTGCTGTCTTCATTGAGGAATGTTTCAAATGACGAGGCAAAGTACCGTCACTTCCTTTGAATCGTTACCCATGGGAGGGTTGTTTAGTTGACTGACAACTGGTAATGGATTTCAGTTTTTTTTGCATTCCATACGTATAATTCCAAAAATATCTCCAACCAGTTGATCTATCAATACCAAACTGCAATGACAGTATTTATTTAGCTTAGCTCTTTGGGAGATTACAGTCTTTGACGTATGTATACAGGAAAATTAAGCAATCAAAATTTTGTTTCTCATTTTCTAAATACACATTTCAGAATGGTTCACATCTAGTTCACCACTTAAAAGTTATTACTGTTTTTTTATCAGTCTGAAGATAAATTGCCATTTTTTATAGCTATTGGAACACGGGAGGTTTTCGTTTCAAGCACAAATCGTCAGCAGCGCTCAGATTTAAAAGCAAGGAAGGTGGAGTTGATCAAATAGAAATAGTCTGTCACTTTATTTTCATATACTGCACTTTCAGGGTCTACAGACAACTACACTTATCTCGCATTTTGTTTATATTTAAGTTTCGGCTTTCGGTTAAGATAATTGTATTTGCCCGTTGTTATTATTAGACTCATGCTTTTTCTTGAAGATAACGAGTAGGCGACTAAAACTATTTGCACAGTTGGCGGTGACCAAGAAAATAATAGAAGAATAAAAATAGTTAGAAGGTTTTTAACCTTTTCATTTCATATACATAGTTACACATGTTAAAAACAGGTGATCATATTAAAACCAACATTGGAGCTTATTTGTTTTATTTTCGGTTACCTTTATTTTTCATTCAAAGTTGGTATCATAACAATTTACACAAATTACATTCCTCAAACACGTTAATCTTTTCTGTTATGTTTTCATCATACTCTAATCTTCGTAATTACTTTCACATTTCCGGGACCTTTCTTATTTTCCGTTTTTATTAGTCCTACTTAAGAACCCGTCGAAACAATTGCCACATAGCTTTAGAAATAAAAAGCTTATATAAGAGCTATTTAAGATGTTATAGCTTTGGTGTCGAGGTACTATTTTAGAGGATACGTTTCTATTGCCTGTTTGAGTTGTATGCGCACTTCAATGTAAAAAGGGGCTAGTCTAATAAGTATACAAGGGTTAGCGATTACCACATATCCTGGAGACCAACTGCTTAAGGTGGATTATTTTATAACAAATAATACCAATAAAAGCACTGATTCAAAACTGATCAAACGTATCTGTCAATGTCTTCGTTACGACTTACGAGGTCTAATGAACACCAACTCTTTCAGCCCAGCATTTTAAACAGATCAAATTAATAATGTAAATATGCGGCCATCGTTACCTACTTAAAGCCCCAGTTCTAGTTGACTGGAGTTCATGGAGACCTATGCAAATATCATCCATCTTGGGCCGTTGACAAAATAATTAGGCATAAGTGCAAAATAACGCTGCGATATTTTGGGCAACATCGGCGGGGAGGCGGGGGTTCAGCAGTGGGTGCGCCCGCCCCTGCACACTATAAATATTATTTAATGGGATTCTGTCTCCTGTATCCCTGCATGAAAACAAAGGTATTGCAACTGTGGGTGTCGAAAGCTAACCGGCGCTGATGTTCGCGCTTGTATTTATGACCCCTTCCTAATCTAACATTGAAATTACACGTTGTAATGGAGTAGATGCCTATAGAAGATTGTTTTATGCGACAAGTGAAGTTCTCGTGCAAGGAGTCGAGTAAAATTCAAGTTGGGAAAGCACAAGCAAGTCATTACACTTATTAAATGTAACCTTAAAAACTGACCAAGCGTGAAATGTATTAACGTATCTACTGGAATTGCTATTGCAAATAGCGTTTCCAATTACCATATGTCGTTGCTTCCAAGACGTAATAAGAACGATGATTAGTTTAGCGTTACTAATTACATTCCCAGGAATTGGTAATATTCCATTTCTAATCAAACACTTCTGCAATGGAACTCCCAGGAAATTATTGGGAATTAATTTCTTTACTAATCTGATCTTTTCTAAACTTTCTCTCAACTTATCTAGACAAAATTGTAAGTGAAACGCTTCATTAAGCTATAGTTTAAAAAGTTTGAGTTAATTACAGGTCATGAATTATAATTAATTACAGTTTAAGCTTCCTGGTGTACACAAGTACCAACCCGTATGGTCAATATGGTTTGTCTAATATTGCTTTTCTTTTCCAGAAAATCGAGTTCACTCCCGGATCCATTCCATTTAAGACAATGGAAATGTCGATAATTGGCGGTGGAGAGGTGCTGTTCCAACCCCAAACGTTCAATGCTATGGAAGGGTTCACTCTCCTCAGGGTTGATGGGACTCGCAACTTCAAAATACGAAGAAGCGCCTTTTTGGACCTTATGTCTCCTACTATTCTCCTTCAGATTCAAGGCTGTGACCGGTTCGTTGTCGAAACGAACGCATTTAAAAATATGCAGGTAAACTATTTGTTTAGACATTACAAATTACAAATCGTGCTACATGATATGACATTAAATCGTAAAGTAATTTGTTATGTCTACATTTTGGCGGGAAAAGGGAGAGCATGGAGGAAAATGCATTTTATTGCCTTGGTGGAACACATGTCTTTGTCTGATCATATGTTAGGGCAGACTAACTTGTGACACGCTCACTCGCGAATTGTTAATTAAGTCAACACACTGTATTATGTGTTGCCTATATGTTAAGTCAGACAAGCGAATTTCAAAAATTCGTTTTGTAGAGAAAGTATGGTTTGAAATCAAGTTTTGTAGCTCTTATCTCTTAGCATTAATGTCATGGATTTAATTCTCGTGGCCGCCTGCTTTGATTCATATTTCTGGGTGGTTTTCTTAGGTCAAGAGGGTACCTTCTCTGACCCAAATGACGAAGCAGTATTTCTCCACCCTTCCATCCCGCAATTCCCGTGCTTGGCTGAAGTTCGCCCCCAATTTGGGGAATCGGAAACACAGTTCTCCGGCCTGACGTCAGCACAACAAGCCAATGAGAACTCTTATCTCGAGGTTCGAGGCGGGTAAACCAATCATAGGCCAATTTGGTCTTCTTATGATGACGTCAGGCTGGAGAGCTGAGGCCTTGTTTTTCACTCGGTATTGGCCGTGATCGCGTTCATTATCTACCTTCTATCATATGAGGGAGTAATTAATGTAGCACCCTTTTTTGGAAATCGCTGATGGGACTGTATTTCCGGGCATACCTAAAAATGGTCAGGTACATTTTTGAGTTCGTATCAAACGATTAGAAATGTAAATATTAACTAAATTTTTTGTTTTGTTCTCAGACACCAATTTCGATCGAAGTCAGTCGTTGTTCCTATGTGACCCTTCAAAGTTCAGCATTCAGTCGTCTCCAGGATGGAAAATTCCATTACATCCCGTACTTGGAATTGGCGGAGGGTGCGTTTTATTTTGAAAATCAGCCAATAATCGGTCGGCACGGACCGGTAACAACTGTAAGCACTTATGTCCACAGCTTGGGCATCTTATTATCTCTGATTGGGTTTCAGCTCTCATTCCACAACGTAATCATGTCCAAAATCCCGAGTGCAGCTTTTCACTCGTCGCTAGCCGAAATTAGTATCAGGAATTCGGAAATAAGAGAAGTGCACCCCGATGCGTTTAAAGCTAATCAGATTTCTGCAGTTTTGTTTGTAAACAGCTCAATACACAGGATCCACTCGGGAGCGTTTAACGAGCGCACTCTTTTACTAAATTTTAAGCTGTCCAAGTGCAGAGTGCATGATTTGGAACCGAGGGCTGTGATGGCGTCCATGACGAATCTGACTGTTGAACATTCCAAGTAAGTAAAACGAGTTTAAAGTAACTTATGGCCGTTTGCGTTCGTACGAAACTAACTGGTTATGGAATTTTGAAATTTACAACGATATTCTTTTTAATTAAAACAGGTTCACGTCCTGTACAAGGTAACCATTTACCGTTATATCCCTTTCTTGTACATATAATGCATTTTATCTCAAGACCGACCTTTTTTGGGACCGGTACGAATTTAACACTTCGCCATATCAATAATTGGCGCAATTTTACTCTTTTACTGTTTTTCAATACTTTATACTTTGTCTATGTACAACCTTCACTAATATAGATGTATCTGTAGAATTACAGAAATAAAAAGAGGAGCCATCAATGGCACAGTAGCACGAGCCATAATAACCGACAACGAAATCGGAATCTTCCATTCTCGCGGTTTCGTCTTCAACGATTGGAACCGCATCAATTTCGACAACAACATCATGAAGAGAGTGGAAACCCTGTTCCTGGAGGTGCCCCATAACCCCGAGATCCAGCAGTTTGAATTCACGTTTATCGGGAACGAAATCTATGCGATTGCTCCAAGTGCCTTAAACTTTGTGCCAGCATTAGAACTAACTGTGTTAAACTTAAAATTCGATAACAACTTCTTCAATCAAACGTGTCACTGTGATATAGATAAGTGGGTAGCGGAATTGTTAGGAAACGAGGCGGAAGATACTACTTTCGTGTTGAATTCGAGTTTTTGTACTATAAACGCGTTGCTGTCGCGGTGCTTCGAATTGCAAGAAGGACTCATCAACATGCACAACTTCACGCAGTTGGTATGCGGCGTGGGAGAATCAATCAAGTGTGAACCATATTCCGGGGAAACCAAAATTTTGGATACGTCGACGACGATGGTCGCCGAGGATGGGAAAGACAGCAACAGCAGCCTCATTTTAGGGTTGGTGCTAGGGGCTCTGTTGATAGTAGCTGCCAGTGGCACGATTGTGATACTTCTTATACGAGGTGGTTTGTGGTTGAAACGCAAAGGGTACTGTATGCGATTCAGGAACCTCCACTATCACCAAGAACGTCCTAGTCCAGAAGATGAGGGCACGATAGTGCCGATCGAACAGAGCGACAAGATGGATGTTCCGGAGGAGCTAACTCCGGAAATCCTGCAAAGGCTTCGCGAGCAGCTCGAAGATCCAACAACACACGAAGACGCCCGCGAAATGATCGAAAGGTTGTACGAACTTTTTATTACGGGGGACAGCTATACCAACAATAACCGGCAAGACGAAGAAGCGCACTTATATGAAGAACTAGGAAACCTGCAGCTTCCTAACAACAACCAACAAAGTGAGAAGAGGCAGAGCGAGAATGCCACTTACAACGAGCCTTTTGGGTTCCTTAGAATGATGGAGGAAAAGTATAACACGGCGGCGAATGCAGTCGCTGATACCAACCAAAAACCGGCGCTGGCTGGGGAATATTCCGAACCTACGGACGCCGCCGTTCATCTTTATTCTGAATTGCAGCAAAATAGAACTGAGGAACCATCGGATGTAGATAAAAAGGATTCGTTTAAATCGTTTCATAGTAATACGCAAAGGTCGAATACCTCGGGAAAAATGGCGTTTCGGCCATTGCCGGAGAAACCCGGATGCCATTTAAATTCGGAAGCAGGACCTTCCAAAAATTACTAGGTAATTGCGGGGCGTAGGAACTTTGCTAAAGCGCTAAATTTGAATTTTAAAAATGTTTTTGTGCGTTAGAGTATTAGTGAACGTCTTAATTTTCATCCATATTTTATACCTTATTATGTAACACAATATAATGTTCTTAACCTTCTACTAATTGTTATTGGTTTAATAATAGCAATATAAACAAAGCATCCTACAGGTATGCTTACTAATATTTTGAAAACATGGATTTAGATGTAGTTTCACGTTCCTCCGCCCTGTTAGGATGTGATCTCGTTTTAATTAGACTGTAGGTTTCCAAACACTTTTAAATTGTTTATATTTGAGCTTCCATTAATTAACAAAGAAGCAATATTTTATTTTAAGCTATACCATAAACGTTTATTTTTACTATATGGAGTAGTTATTTTATTTTGTTTTTATTTGTTTTAGAGTTTTAAATGTAAAAGGGAAGACTATCTTGCCCGACTGTGATAAGTGTACAGTTTTTCTATAGTCGCCATGTTAATATTTGTGTATATTTTGTATTTGCAGAAGAGAGCCTTAGTTCTGCTGTACGTATATTGTAATATATGTATGTAAAATAATTTTAATGTGAGTTTCTGTAAATTTTTATAAGATGAAAATACAAACTTATTAAACATCAATTACGTTAACTATGTACTTCTAATGCTATAAATACCATTGCAGAAGCAAATAAAACGAAATAAAACGACCATTATAAATTTCTGCATCTGTTAAAGAAACAGTTAACAATACACGTATTTGTGCTAAACACCAATTATTACAGAATTAAAACTAACAAATGCTAAATCGCATGTCAAAGCATACACAAAGCATTTAAACCGGCAATACGCCTAAACGGCTGCACTTGGATGATAGCCAAACTAACAAAATCAACTAAAATGCAGGTTCAAGCTGTATCTTTGCCATAAAATTGTAATAGTAACCGTATCAACAAAAGAACATAGCACTGAGTTATTTTTAACGCCACTTTTTCGAATCTTTCCTTTGAACAGACATAATAAACCAACCACAGTACGGTTCAGCTTTTCTTGCACTTCATCCACCAACACAAGGACCCAATTTTATAGTTATCAGTGACGAAATTTGAATTCCACAATAACTTAATAAACAGGTAATAATTTATCATGAAAGGATTTGAAAACGGGTAAATATTTTGAAAGATTAGAATTTTTGGTTGTGTTTATTATAACTTTCGAATACAACGCGATTCACTAACAGCTGCCAAATGTCGAAATGCGTTGACCTCAATAACATTTAACTAGCGAATTTACTTATAGTAATTTTACTATTTGCCCTGGAAACCTGGATTTCAATTAGGAGAATTGAAAGTAAATATGGTATGCATGAAACGATTTTCATATACTTTCTTTAAAATATTAATCGATTTTACGATCCGCGACTTACGTACTTTTTTTTTCTATTTTTTAAGTGATGTCGAGATAGGGTGACCACCTCTCAGGGTTTCACCCGGAGTCTCAGGTTTTCTACACCGCGTGGCCGGGCTCCGGGTTTTGTAATAATTTCTCCGGGTTGCACTAATTTTGTAACAATGTCTAAATACAACTTAACCGTCAATTATATCAATGAAAATAAAATACATTTCATATAATACCTGCAAACTTCGCGCGCGGCGCGTGCGTATCATGTCTCTTGCTATTTGCCTTTTTCATATATGATAGGATTATATTTCGAATTCAACCCTTTAATAGTTAAAAAGCAAAATTGCTACTTTACATTCTTTCTAGGTTCAATCGTATTCAGCAACCCGGAGAAATTTCATATAGGTAATTAGGTACAGAATTTTTGAGTATTCGTTTTGTTTGTAATCTAATTTCATTTGATACTAGAGGTAATTTACTTATGTATTTTTCGTTCTTTCGTGATTTTTATCTCTTGAATCAATAATGGTTAAATTTTTCTTTTCAAACCTCGTTTATTGTGTTTGTATTCAAGTGTTTAAATTGCCATTTCTCACTCCTAAAGTAATTCACAAAAATCACAATTTTTAGGTAACGTTGAGTCTTTTTTGTTAAATTTAGGACAGCGGTTCTCAACCATCTTTTTTGACGCATCCCTTAGCATGTTAGCTGTTTCTCAAGTACCCCTGAACAATATTGTATGCATAATACTAGCATAAGCTTTATTATTGTATGTATTATCGATAACCTCATTTTACCTTGCGGTGTAGAGGCTGGTGCTTTATGCGCTTCCATCTGACGGTACAATGCTCAACTTGTCCCGGATTCGGGATACAAAGTTGGGGCGCGCCTTTTGTGGTTGCACAGCAACCATTGTGTGAGGTGTGTGTCATGGTGATGTGTTGACCTTGTTACTCTATCTCTTCGCTTTATCATTACAAAATAAAGAATCATTAATGATTGAGGGAGTATTTTACAAAAATGACAAAGAAATACAAAGAATGCCTATACTATCTATATTTTTAGTAATTTAAATCACAAAATACTAACAACACTCGCATTTAAACAAAAAAGAACACAATAAAAAAATATTTATAAAATAGATAAATCTATACCTCAAACATAACAATTCAGGAAATTAAGAGTACCTATGTATTTATTTTTTGATAAATCAAATTAGAATATATATATGGATAATAGTACTAAATTTAATGAGACCAAGCATCTGATTAAATTTACTACTCAAGGAGATATTTTCTACCAATAGAAGACTTACTTAGGGCCGGTTGCAGAAAGCAATGTTAAATCTGGTGTTAGCTAACATCGCGCCAAAGTGAACAAAATCGCATCAAATTTTGTTTACTAATGTATTAGTTACCATAAGCATTTGAGATTTGATTCCTTTTTGTTCACTTTGACGTCGCGTTAGCTAACACCTGACTTAACATTGCTTTCTGCATCCGGCCCTTAAGGTTTTAAAAAAATGTATATGGCTTCATGATGTTGAAATTGGCAACCCATAATGTATTAGTTTTTTAAAAAAACTATTAGTTTTAAGAAAAAATTAAAACGACCTAAAACATTTTCAAGGAAAAAGGTTTTCCAATACATTTTTAACCAAATTTTTGTCCGTTAAGAATTTTTAATAAAAACGGTTATACGAGCTGCTAATTTTAATCTATTAAAGCCGTACGTGAAAATTAAAAACCATTTCATAAATGAAACTTATGGTAGAAAAGATTTGTCAATTTTCATTTGAATATCCTTTTCCAATTTACAGTGAAATGAACGTCATTTTAACCCCCCCCCCCTTCGCCATTAGTATCGCCATAAAGGTTGAGAATTGAAACTAAGCTTATACGAGTATGAAATTGTTTAGCCAATTTGTGACGTACGATATGGGCAAGTATTTGGTTACACTCTGTATTATATTTGCTAACCATTGTAAGGAATAAAAACATTGTTTTTATTTGCTTGTCTTTTGCTTTCTATAAACATTCTGTATTTCTAATTGAAGAAAACTTTTTTTTACTCACGGAGGATCTCAGGGTTTGTATAAATTTAAAGGTGGTCACCCTATGTCGAGATGAGAAAATTCTCGAAATTCCAAGATCGACATTGGAACATTGACATTTGTCAATCGCTCTTAAGTCTCTAGAAATAAAATAGGCAACAACGGCACAATTCTCAAAAAAATTGCACACTCAATATTCACACGATGTTGCATCACAAAACGTGAACCACATACATTATTAGCAGGTGTGTCAGACTATTTGTTTACATAAGGAAATCGACGAACTGCCCTTTCAAGTGTAATTCCCCATAAATATCATCAGGGGAATAACAAAACCTCAAAGCTTGAAGCACATGGTTATTTTAGAATTATGCTGAGACTGCAGCACAGAATAATAATAACCAGAAGGATATCTTGTACAAAACCGCTTTGATGTCGACGCCGACAACGGGTGACCTCGAACCTTTGTATTCCATGGGCTCTCCCCAAAGCCGCTACCTAAACTTGCCGTTTCGGGGTAGAATTTCGGGGTAGAAACGTCTCAAGGCTATGAGGGGCCGGCGGTCAGGTAATACGAGATATCCTTCTGGTTATTATTATTCTGTGACTGCAGCCTCAATCCGGTACGCACAGCATACAGGGTCCGGCAACGAAGCGGGGGTGATAGATATTTCTTTGCATTTTGCATACTCATCATTTTTATATAAAGTTGTATGGATCTAACGTCAGCTGTTTTGGAGATCTTAACGGTTTTATGCAAAAAAATGCTGAACTTCAGGCGGCTGCTGTAAGCAACAGAAAACAATTGAATGAAGAAAAATGTTACCAAAAAATTATGATTATCGTGAAGTACCTTTCAAGTGTAAAATGGTGGATCTGGTTATTAATGCTATACAGAATGCTCAACATTTGAAAATTGAATGATTTCGTTTTTTTTTAATAGAACGCCCGGTATATTTTTGTATTTTTGAAAAGCCCTTTTAATGACCTTTCTTTTGATGTCTTATTTCATACCTCTAAGTTCAACTGTTTTTCAGATATGCGTGTTTGAACATAAAAACAATTTAAGCCCCGTAAGATGCTTTATTTCAAACGATAAAAAACAAACGCCCTTAAAATAATATTTAACACTTGAGTTTTCTACACAAAAAAATAAATCCAAGTTTAGAAAACAAAAACCCAGCCACTACTCAAAACTAGAAATAACAAATATGGAAAAACGAAGAAAAGCAGGAAAAAATTAAATCTGAAAAGCGATTGAATTTAGGGCGAGGAAATGAAATGTCAGAAGAAAGGTCATTAAAATACTTTTCAAAAATACAGGGATATACGGAGTGTTCCATTTAAATCAAAATAATTATAGTTACTGATTATGAGTTCTCTGTGCAGCTTTAATACTCACAGCAGGAAAGGAGAACTATTTGAACATTTAATGTAATTACGTATAGGATTTTGGTGTGTTGGCTTTTGTTTTTTAAACATCTGATTTTATTTGACCTTGGAATTAATTTATTTCTGCATTTATCGTTTTTTCGTGTTTATTATTCTTTGTATCAACACTGACCCATTTTATATTTTTGTGTTTTTATTTTTGGAGCGCTCGTGTGTTTAAATCATTTTTTAACGGCGTTTGTTTTTATCCCTTGAAATAATAGTATATTATTATACAAGTTTTATAAGAGGGCCCATTATAACACGTGGGTTTGGGGTACAACGAACGCAGCGAGGAGTGCTCCAATGGAACAAGTGCTACAATGCCTCTTATTAAACGAGTATAATATACTATTTTATCTACTTTGAGTTGCTGATTTTATAGAAATTCTAAATTTCGGACACTAAAAATATTGCATTGCAATCTAGGGATTTTTGAGCGACTGAGTAAATGATGGCGACATTGTCAAGATGTCAAGTGACATTTGTCAGTCGCAATCTATTTGACAAATTATCAATTTCGCTGTTCTGACATTTGAATTAGTTTAAATTTGGTGCAAGCTTTTTGGTTCGTGTGCTGTTCAAATAGTGCCTTACCTAGAACAATAATTGTGTTTAATTCATTAAACAGTTCCTTCAGTTTAAGTTATATTTGATTAGTATAAATTTAATAAATACAGTTCAGACATTGTGGTTATGTATTCGACATCTAAGGGTGCGTATACATTTGGCGAGCCGCGCTCGAGTCGCGCCTAAGTCGCGCCTGAGCCGCGCTTTTTGACCAACGAGCCTGCCGCGAGCCTCCTGCGAATTTTATCTGATCCGCATGGCAAGTTGAGCACCACGCGAGCTTCCCACGAACTTAAAGGTTTAATACCTGTCCAGGCGAGCGAAGAAGGTAGCAGGTATTATTATGTACCTGTTCCCATAGACGACTTTACTTTGTTTTTTTCCTTTCTGTAGGTCGCCAATAAACTCGAGATTTTCTTCTTGCAGGCCTTTGTAGATTTCCCGACGGCTAACTAAATTTCATTCCACGCCTCAACCTTCTTTTATTTTTTAAAGTAATCTTTGTCTTTGGGATCCCACACATTTTCATATAATTTGTAGGTCTCCACTAAATTTAACATACTTTCTTCGGACCACTCCATATTCATATAATAATATACAACTATCGAGGTCGAAGTCTGGCTGAAAATTAAATTTCTGCACGAGTCTGCCACAAACACGTTCCACTACAAGCGCAAAAACCCTTTGAGCTCGCCACAAAAACCGACAGAAAATGGATCGGCCGCGAGCCTCCGTCGCGCGGCTCGTGGTAGACTCGCAACCCGGTATAAATATGACGAATTTGGCTCGTTGTTGGCGCGACTCAGGCTCGTCTCGCGCGCGGCTCGCCAAATGTATACGCACCCTATAACGTTTGTCGTGTTATGAGCATGTGAAAGCAAATGTCACCAATCTTAGAAAACAAATATGTAGTTAGGTACCAAAAACAGTGTTATAATGGACTTCATTGTAGCACTGTTTTCGGTGTTATAATAACCATATTATGACATCTAAGTAGATAAAACATTTTAAGGGGCTTAAATTGTTTTTTATGTTCAAACACGCATATCTGAAAAACAGATGAATTTAGAGGTATGAAGTAACTTACCAAAAGAAAGCTCATTAAAAGGGCTTTTCAAAAATACAAAAATATACAGGGCGTTCTACATGAAAAAAATCGAAATCGTTAAATTTGGAAATGTTGAGCACCCTGTATAACATTAATACCCAGATCCACCAATTTACACTTGAAAGGTAGTTCACAAAATCATACTTTTTTTGGTAACGTTTTCTTTCATTCAATTGTTTTCTGTTGCTTACAACAGCCGCCTGAAGTTCAAGCATTTTTGTGCATAAAATCGTTAATATCTCCAAAACAATTGACGTTAGACCCATATAACTTTCTCTAAAAATGATGAGTATTTCAATGAAAAACTTTTAAGCTACCCAAATATAGGGCATTCCATTAAAAAAATAATTAGATTGATTCGCCACACTTTTTTGAGACACCCTGTATAATCAAAACTATTTTAGTAATTTGCACCACCTTCGTACGTACAACTTTTATATACACAATATTAATGTAACACTCGTAGTTTTAGAAATATCTTCCACCCCGCTTCGTTGCCGGACCCTGTACATTTAAAATTTGAGAATCGAGATTCCTAAATTCGAGATCGAGAATCAAATTTCAAGAAGTTTCGAAATCGAGATGGGAAAATCTCATCTCGTATTGTTCTTAGGCAAATATAAAGTTTCAAGCAAACTTTTAATTTATATGAACTACTGTGTAAGAATGAGTACACATTTGCATTTATTAAACAAATAGTTCACTACGATGAATCTCCCGTAGTTCGGCGAAAATTTAGAATTAAATTTCTTTAAGAAATACGTTGAGAAATTAAAGAAATGATAGTAACACTCACTAAATGTTTTATCCTCTCCACCAAGAATACTACATAGCGTCTTTTACAAACACGCTAATTCTGATGTTTTCATACGACATGCCCAAAAAGAATTGTATAAAAGATGTAACTAGTAGTACCTTGATGATATACGCCTAGTGTTAATGCATAGATGCTGTAAACGCTACAACATTAAAACAGGGGCTATAATTTACTTCTTTTTCCAGGAAGAAGGCGTACTTTTCAATTGTTTCACATTAAAAAATTCAATTCGAGTCTTTCAAATTGAACTCATTTTTATCATGAAAATCAAACACGCTAATATAAGTATCAGGAAAACGTGATTTTTAGCAAATTCTTTCATTGACACTACAAATACTTTCGCTTTTGTGACACTACTTGTGGATCCTACCGACTGCACCAATTAATTTATTACACTAAAAAATTTTATCAGGATCGTATTTCAATTGTTAAAAAACATAGTTATACACATTGGTTTCTTTATTGATCTTAGAGTTGCTTCAGGTTAAGGAAGTTGTAGTTTTCAATGTAAATATCTGTGAAAATATGTTACAAACTGCTGTACAGTAACATAATAAAATAATATATGAAGAACAAGAAGCATGGACAATATTTATAATTTTATAGCAGCAACATGCACATCAATTACTGCTATCTAATGAAAATAAGCGATGCTGGTAGCATTTGACACTCCTTCGTTGCTTTCTCTTTTACAGTAATTGTTAATGCTAATCCATACTAACCCCCTTATTCTAAAAATAATAACTTCATGTGGCTAAGTATGTATGTCCAAATTTAGTTTTAACTAAAAAGATACCCATTGTCATGTATTTCAATCCTATTACTGTCACAATTAACGAATTTTTAATGGCTTTAATGAGTTTCATATGTATTTATCATTGCAAATTACTACGTTTAGGTCAGTTATCACTTACTACACGTTTTACTTTGTCACCGATAAAGGCTCTAATACGCAATAGTACTAGAATAAACTACCTAACGATAATCTTACAACACATCAATATAAGCCGAATAGCGAGCTGTGAATGCCCAAAACAGTTCCATAACCAATAACGTTCAACGGACCAGCTAAGCTACTCTGGAGGAGGGAGGGAGTTAACACTAAAATGTTCAAACCAAGTACGGGCGGCATCAACATGATTATTCAACCACTCGGGAATCTAAATTGAAAGATTCCCCGGTGACATGGTAATTGCAACTTAATTAATCAGATGCATGCTCTTTGATAACTATAACCTGTTATAGGAAGAAAAAAGGCCTAAATACAGCGCAATTCAAGTGATACTAATTTTCAATGCCTAAATGCAGACAAGTAATATAACAGCGTAATTCCTCGTGCCAAAATAAGATACTGAATCTATGATATTTACACGTAAGTAATTCAGGCGAACTCTATATTACAAACGCGACGTGTACAAATACACAAAGCTCGAGGAATTACACATAAATTAATAATTTATGAATACGTCAATAACTCCGGCATAAACAAGAACATTTCAATGTCGTAAGTTCTCAAACTGATTTACGCCAGTAAGTACACTTTGAATTGCTGCAAAATATTTATTTAAGAGAGAGAGAGAGAGAGCACGGCTGTGGCTTATCTGTAACATCCAGCCCAAAGGGCCTGAATCGCCACCAGAAACTCCAATCGCAATCTAGAAAGCTCCATCAATTAGAAAACACTAACAATCCGAAAATCCAAAAAACAATCCCTATAGAAAACTCACTTCTGCTGTAAATCGGCTCAACGTTCTCTCTCCAGTTCTACGTAGCATACTCAGAAGATATAGACTTATGAAAAAACATCTAAAAATGATATGAAAATTGCATAGGGACAAATCGCCGACAACTGTTCAACGGCCGGACTAACAACCTGCTATCTCTAATAGATTAACCCGCTGGTGTGTTTTACCAAATTCCATCATACGAGTCGACCATAAGGAAAAGGAAAAATAACGGAGAAGCATCATTCACAAAATCACAAACCTCCATAACGAGCCAGACGATTTCAGTGAAGTGTCTTCAGCTAGTTCCGACTCACTTGACAACTAAAACAAAACCGATAAGTCGGGCGGAAGTTACTAAATGACCGTGCTAACAACAACCAAACGCATAACTACGCTAAAACCCAACCAAAAACGTCTGAAAAGCTATTCGATACGTGTATCGCTCAAATAAGCCAAACAATGTAATATCGGGAATGAACTACCAAATAAATTCACAATGCACTCAAATACCAGCTGTCAACCTTCAACATGTCAAAATAAACACTTAATTTGTCATGTAAATATTGAGCTCCCCCAGCTAATTAAGCGATTAACTATTTCAGAAGGGGTTTAACAAAATCAGGAAATATCACATAACAGGCGGTTGGAAAATTCAAGAGTCCAACTGAAACGTGCATCTGCAATTCTTCGTAATTCTCTCCAAACTACCTATATCCTTTAAAATTGCATAGCCAGTAAGTAGCTTTTAAGGGGCAACTAAGGTGAGTTAGATCGCTTAAGGTTAACGTTAGTAAATAAAGCAAAAATAAAGGCTAACGTCAAAATGACCGTAACATATTGCTACGTTAACCTCTTGTATAGAAACAGTCTAAACTTTTTCTTTCCTCTTTCCAATATGTTCTAATGTAGTGTTTTGGATGCGGTTAATCTATTTCAATTAAGAAGAGTTATAAACTCGAAATTGCAACCGACCTTTACTCACAAATAGGCTTAGGCCCTCTTCTTTTTTTTCTATACGGCAACTTTTAATTGAATATATTTCTGTGAACGAAAACTTTATCTAAAAATAAAGCTCAACAGTCGCTTTTTTACATATTCATCTCACGATTTTTAAATATGCATTGTATGTCCCGTTCGTGTAAAACAAAATAATCAATCCATTTAGTCTTATACTAAAATTTTGGCGACCGTCGCGTCGGTGGTTGAGTTTTAAGTTTATCCAGTATAAAATTCGCATTACCTTTTTTATGTCCAAGACTATTTCTATGGGATTTATGACCATTACAATAAACTGAATAAACCCAAACAGTACGGAAGCATCAAAAGGGGCCCAACACCATATCCCATATCTATTATCAAATCGCCGAAAAGCAACAATCTCACCAAAGTTCCGCAACAAAGACTATTCATTCGCTAAAGAAACCAGGACGGAAACACGAACGGTTTTAAATCACAGGCGTACAAAGACAATTTAATTAGAGCCGTTTAAAAGTACTTGCCGTAGTCGCCTACTTGCCACACAACAACCGGTCCTTTTTCTCCGTCTTCCAACACGCCGCCAGTGGAAGCGAGAAAGAAAGGGAAACGGGAAGCACTCACGAGTGCTAAAAAAATGTTAATTAAACAGTCGAGGGGTCAATTTACTGACCCTTACATAAGCACTGAAAAGAGCGCATTGAAGTTTTATCTCGCCTATGCATAGAGCATCTTTGTCTAGCATTGTGGAGGCGCGGTTCTATGAGCAAGGCGAGTTTTTTCGGTAAAACAATCTTCGTCCCAAGTTTGGATGCGTGTTTTAGTTCGCTGTTAGAAGTTGTTTATAATGGAAATAGTTGTTGACACCCTCCGAAGATTGTATTATTTAATAAAAGACAAGTGCGGCGGTGCTTCAGTGTACACATGCCAGTGACGAGGAGGAAATGGCAAGAAGACAGTGACGAGCCTCCCACTTCAGTTGCAGCTGGAGAAGAGGGATGTTCCCTATTATATTTTAAGAGTTTGAAAGTAAGTCTTTCAATATTTCTAAATGTTACCTATTGAATTATAATGCTTTAATTTGTACTTATTATGGAAAGCCAATCGGAAACTAGCTAATGTGTTTAAATTCAAAAATATTTTAGAATAAAATTTCAGTGTTGTTTATCGTAAAAAATTTCGCTGATCTTTGGATCCATTACTGGCGTTTACAACATCTATTATCTGGTAAATATTCAGGTGCAAAATCATGAAGTTTTAAAACTATATGGACAGAGTACGTCAGACGTGGTTATAAAATTAAAGGTACCTAGTAAGTTTGATTCCCGTACCTAGCATGCCAACTTTGGTGTTTTTCGATTTCAAAATCAGTGGCGACTCGCTATAAGGAGCCAAGGAGCCATGGCTCTACCTACCATAACCCATCATTATTTTTTAATTCTCAATTCTTATTTTAAAGCTTAAACAAAGAACAAGTAATTTTTATTTCATGAATATGGACTGTAGGATCAGAACTGCTTGCCTTGACGGCCGTATTAGTGCTAGATCAAAGCGGCTCCACAGCTTTTCGACAGTTTGTAGACTGCAGCGGGAGCTTGCGGCAAGAAATAGGTCAAAATATAAGGATATTTTAAGATTCAATGGGAGCCGCCTGGCTTTAGGATTAAGCAGTCTCAGCTGCCCTGGTCTGCGACAAGAGCGTGTGTTGAGTGTCCAGTTACTGATGCTTGCTTACAGTATTCGCACGTAGGTGTCTGATAAATAAGCGCCGAGCGGAATAACGCCTGCAAATTTAATAGTAGAGTGCGCGCTCGGAAATATTTTAACTTTGTGGGGGGCTCGGGTTACAAGATGAAACTTACACAGAGTCAACATTTGTATGATAGTGATTCATACTCCTGAAGTAATAAAAAAATAAAATGGGCAAAAGGGCACTATTTTTGAAAAACGTGATAATTAAACCTCTCAAAAATGTTAGTGAAAATTAATCGTTTCTGTCTTTACACCGCATTTTCTATATAGAACTAAAGGGTAAATTGAAAATTTGTATTCTTTTTAAAAGTTGGCCACATATGTTTAGATAGCGTTGGAGTATGAATCATAATTTTTATTCAAATATTAGAAATATTGAATTAAATGTAAATAAGTCTAAAAATCTGGCCGATAGCCGGCATTGCTTCCCCACTCCGCCACATGCATCTCGTGTCTCAGTTATCTCCATAGCTTCGTCAGTCTTAGAATTCCACCTGGACAAACTCGCTGCGATGAAGGTTTATAGACTTTTAATTCAGATATTTATTTGCGAATCTATTTGTCTATATTTATGTCAAAAATAATAACGTTATTATATTTTGCTAATGATCTTCTGGACTTGAAATTGTAAGAGCTGATGGAAAAGTACAACCTTTTGCCAGTCCATATGCGACATATTTAAATCTATGAATATCAGATTCTGTCTGTCTTTGTCTGTGAAGAAGTGGAAAATGTATTTTACGTTCGGTGGTTGACTTTGCCATCAAATTCTCCACGATTCTCCACTGTTTCTGATACCGCGATAAGGAGTACACGTATTACTCACATTAACTTCAATAAAAAACATATTAGGTTCGGCCATGGATATTAAACTCACTGGCACTGCGTGCTGTAGAAGTTAATCAACTCTGTCGCTATTAGAATGAAGTAAGTATCCATGGCCAACTTTTATATATTATTTATTTGAACGGTCTATATATTTTAAGACAGTAAAGTACCGTTCATCCGAAATTCAGTGATCCGAAATTCACGGTAATCCGGAGTGCCAAATGCGTGCATATAATAATAGCTTAATACGAATTCGGGTGGGTTGGGCTGCTCGGAAATCCGAATCGACATTTTGCAATTTCAACAAATTTTCGCTATTTCGACTATTAATTTGAAAATAATACTAACAAAAATGTCTGTTTTTTTTAATTTAACAACATTAATAGCCCGGGTGGGGGGTCATAATATATTGCAGCGCGGCGCCCAAGCATCCCAGCTACACCGCTGCCCCAAATAAAGAAGTAAAATATTTCAGCTGTAATTCAACACTGAAATATTTACCACGTTAAGGAACCCCCTGTATAGTCAAACACAATTCTAGTAATTTAAATAAATCATTTAATTTTAAAAAGTAATGGACGTAGTAATTCACGATTCTATTAGTAAATAATGTAGTTTCAATGATTTATTGCAACACCTGCATGCATAACAACCCAATATACATGTTCTTGAATGCTGTACTTCTATAACGGGAACTACATTTGTGTAGTTCGCTTTCTCAATCTTTTCAACACCCAAATTAGATTCAAGAAGTGGTTTATATTATAATAAATAAAACTACAATCACAGTAATTATAGCACACGTTAATTACAAACCAAAAGAAAATGAGATTAATAATTTTAAAAATTGAAAATAATTTTGCACTATTTATATGAATCTTGATTTTCCACAACTGTTTACGTTTCTTCAAATCGAAGTTTTAATTTGAAAGGCTGTAATATACGTCATTTTCCGGTTCAAATCTGTTCTTTAATTTAGCTGAAGAATCAGTGTGTTCATTGGTTTTTTGTTCTTCTAATGTTTGCCCATAATTCAGTTAAGCTCTCATTATTTTGATAAGAATTGTAACGAAGTAATGAAGTATATTTGGTATTGGAATAAGTGGCTCTTACAAATGATTTGCATTTACAAAATGGCTGACCGTTCATGTTTTACGTATATATAGGGCGGGTCACGTAACTTGAAGCCCCTTACTTTTCGAGACTGCAACCCAACGTGCATATATCATGGCAATACAGATGCTCAGTATTGTTGGTTTGTAATGGACAAGGTCTAGGCATGCGGAGTACCAGGTACCTTAGAAACAGACTGCTTTGGTCATATGGTCAAAGACCTACTAAGAACTTATCCGAAACTAAGGAGTTCCAACCATCGGCGTAGCCAGGGAGGGGCAGGGGTGAGCAATTGCCCACCCCTAAACATTTATAAAGAGCAAAAGACAGTTGATTTATAATCATTATTGCAATTCATATTGGAATGGAAATATTTTCAGTTCGAAAAACCAAATTCAATGAGCGCGCCAATTAATGGGTAAATATATAATGCTCTTACAAGCTGGTATCATGATATTCATGGTGTAGCAGCGTAAACCTTCACTCGCATTTGTCACTTAACAGCCATTTCTGAATAGTCTACATGTAGATGTAAATACACGCCAAATATGGAACGAGCACGTTTTTTTATCACGTCCAATTCTAATATCTGACTGTGTATGTGTGCGTTCTGTTCCGAGAAAAAAGTGTAAAAACCTGCCATGAAACTTGAAAACTGTACAAAATAAACAGTTATTTAATGTAATCTTAAAAATCAAGCGGAACTGGAAGGATAAAGAATAATGTCAGAAGACATGTGGACTATGGCTGCCCAGTGTACCTAAAAACTTATACTGGAAAAAAGGAAGGAGCTAGAAGATGAGGTCATAAAACAATCTGCAGAAGATTTGCGAAAACTGATAATTTAACTTTTTTTTTTAATTTGCAAAAAATTAAATGAAACTATAATATATATATATGCTGGATTTTTTACGGTTGTCACCGCCTTCCATCTCTCAACCTTAATCTCCATTCCTTTTTGTTGTTCCATTCCCCATCACCAATGTTTCTTTTTTCCATTGCTTCATCCACTTCGTCTCTCCATGACCTCCTTGGTCTTCCTCTCTTTCTTCTACCTATAGGGCTCCAGTCCGTTATTCTATTTATCCATCTACTATTGCTGCATCGTCTGACGTGTCCGTACCATTGAAGTCTTTTCTCTTCTATGTAGTTCACTGTATCAAACTATAATAATAATAGTAGTTAATTGTGTATATAAATTTTTGCCCCCCCCCCCTATAACTGGAATCCTGACTACGCCCTTGGTTCCAACCCTAGTAAGGGATCTTTTACATGCTACACATCGTAGTAACATGGGACCCACGGCTTTAATTCACTTCCGAATGACGGCATTCTGCAGAGGTTTCCATCTGCATTTTATTATTTTTAAAAACCTCACCGGAACCGGGAATCGAACTCGCGATCCTTAAAACAGTAGCCACAGTGCTTAATCACTGAGCTACAGAGCCAGACATGTTCACTATTTATGTAACTAAAACACATATTGATCACACTTGTTACTCCAACTTTCTTGCTACAGAATGTCACCCAATCTGCAAGAAAAATTGATCTCAGCATTCATAGGGAAATAAAAGGAAGCAAACATACTGAAACTTTCTTCAACCTGGTAGCAGGGATTTGATTGAGAAAGAAGGGCAAAAGCCATTTGTCAAGCCGTCCATATTTTTTTCTAATTTAGCACTTACGAGCTACCAGGTATGCTATTAAATAACAAGACTGGATGAACAGGTCACTACAGTTACCTGTATTTAAGGTATTGTATAAAAGGTTTCCATACTCCTAAATTACAGTTACCTGTAATTTTGTTGCCATGTTATTCAAATTACAAATAAAAAACGGTATGGTTATAATATAAAAAGTTAAATTTACAATCAGAGAATGCATTCCAACAAAAATTATATTAATAGTTGCTGGTCGAAATTATCGGAAATGCGCGTGCGTTCAGGCTTAATATACCAGGTGCACGTCTAGACGGGGTTTTTACGCGATGTGAGTGATGAAGTATCGTGAGAATAAAAAGAGACGGCTATAAACGAAGTCACACACAATGTAGGAAGGGGGTTAGACAAACGCCGAATGTGTTTGGTTTTGGACAAAGCACTTGGTGCCGAGCGCTTGAACAGTTCAAACGTGTTTTATGAAAATGTCACCTCGACTGCCTCAAGGCGCTCGGGTCGAGCCAAGTTCGAGTAAGTCCTAGGCTAATTTGTGCAAGCTTCTACTTTCAGTTGAACGCAATTCATCTTGATTCCGAGGTAGCGCCCACGATGGCAGCTCCCCTGTGTAAGACGATGCAATCAAGGCATATTGATTGCAGTGCCGTACGTGTGCAGTTTCATAGTGACTTGTGTACTACGCTTGAAGGCAAGCAGACGTTTTTTCCGGGAGTGCGAACCTAAAGCCCCGAGTCGTCGAAATATCGTTGGGGCGTCGCATAAAAGCTAAAGTACGAGGACATTTTTGGGTTGTCGATGTAGTATTGGCAATTAGCCATTATTTCGGATTGACGTCCGGATATAAATCGCGCCTCGCTTCAGTTTATTTTAATTATTATAACGCGTGTGCGTTGTTCGTTTCGGCGGATTTCACCGCTGGATTATTTAAATTAGTCTGACTCCATGAGTTACTAGAGCTATTCCGAAATTCCCCTGCGAGAGGGAGAGTTCACCGCTCTTTCTCTGCATCTATTCGTCTCCAGGCCACTAAACAGCTGTTTTTGAGTCCGCTACATCATTAATGGCGAGTTGGGAGAAACCATCCCCTTTAGATCAAATTTCCCGATTTAAGGTAACTGTACTACATTTTCGAGTGCTTCACCGAGTTTTGAGTAGTCCCCAGTGACGTGCTTGCTCAAGCAGTTATTGACTTGACTTAACGTAATTGCTTGTTGTTTTGAATCTTGTGGCGCTTTTAGCGCTGTCTTATGATTCAATTTGAATTCGCAATACCATTATAATATTCCATGAGTAGCCTACGCATTCTATTAGATTGATTCTCTGTTCGGAGATTGAATTTTGTAAAGCGGAGGTTAGCTATTTTGATGTCGAGCTCTCTCTGTATTTACAGGGGGCCCTCTCTATTGTATTATTTGTTGCTGCGTTGTTTATTTGTCCTATTTAAGTGTTTGGGCTCCGCGGACTAACGGACTAACTTTTACAAATTAAATTTTCTGCTATGCAGCCCCAGTCATTTAAGAGTGTAATAAATCTCATTCGCTGATCTGCATTTTTTGTTACTATGAGTAATAGTACGATTCGCTTAAGAAAGTGTAAGGGAAAGTTGAACTCGAACAGGTAAATTATGCATTTAGTTGAAACGATGTTAAGCTTTCACATAAGTATCCTTTGCCCACAGCTGGTTGCCTCGACCATGGACGAAGTAGATCTATACAGCTATGAGTTGAATTTTCACGGTGGCGTCCTGGCAGTCATCGAAATTTTTACTGTCGTGAGACATAATCGGACTTCACGAGTAACGTGAACCTCACATTCCCGGCGAGCTAGCTGTGAGCGATCGGGGGCTTAATATCGCTGCCTACTAACGTAAACCAACCTGTGATAAGTGCGGTTCGATGTTGTCGTAAAATCCCGAATACACCGTAACAAAATAGTTTACCAAATTTTCTTTTGCGTGGCTACCACAAAGTTAAAAATGTGAAAAATATAAACATCAACCAAATCATTTGGGTTCGTGCATCCTGTTTTCCTCAGCAACAATTGTAGATGAGATTATCAAAATTTCCTGACTGAATGTTGATTTACTACTTAGTGAACGAAAATTCGATTTTTCTCTAACATAGGAGACACAATCCGCACAAATTGCTTTAAAAAATATGAACAGAAATCAAAGCGAATTTGAAGTTAAAAATTTTGCCCTACATCTATAAAAATAACTATTTATAACTTCTTTCTTCTACACCTTTAAATCTAATCTTTACATATATAATTGCACGTTTTGCTGTTATCAGAGCTCAGTATAGTATGTTTAATTGCTCAAATGGTTAATTAAATTGATATTACAGTTTGAAAATACAGTTATACTTATAAACGAAAACTATTTTCTCATTTTATAGTGGCATTAAAAAAATGCGATATCTCCATTTTACTGATAAAGTAAATAAAAACCATATAAAGACTTTTCATATTCTTCACTACACTTCAACTGCAAGTTATAGGGACTGTACAGCCAACGGCTTCCAAAGATGACGTCCTTTTCATCAATACCGCTATAATCCCTTAATTTGCGTAATACGGATCAGAATTTCTTACTTGTACGGATCCACCTTCAGTCTGACTTTTAACATGTTGTTTATTAGTTGTGTTGATAAATAACAGTTATAGCTGCAGAGTAAGTATTGAATCGAGTATTTATTATAACCACAAGAATGATAATAATTTGCCATTCGCAATTAATGCTCAGTAATTACAATTTATTGTTTACACCGTCATTAAGGAAAGAGGGAGTATCCAAAAAGTACTTTATGAGGCATTCCGAATCCTACACGATAATTTATAAATTTAAATTTCCAATGGTTGTGAATAAAAATGGAACTGTTGCTGAACCAATTTTTCTCAAAACTAAATCTATGAGACATATCCGAATTGAAAAATTAAAATTTGATATTTAAAGGAAATTAGTTAAAATAGAAATACTAAACGGTAAATTAGTTTGACGGAAATCTAGTAATCATTATAAAAAATTGCGTTTACTTACACATATACAATTCGGTAAAATGGACTGTAAATCTAGAGACGCTTACAGTTTTATTAATGAAGGGAATAAATAATTGTAAACACATATATTTTCCTACTCGCTAATAGAAGGTTGGCATTTTTAGAAAATTTAGATGCATAGAAAATGTTACATTTCTTTTATGCACGGATAGTTGCTATGAAAATGCTGCTGTAAACACTTTCTGTGCGTGTTGCGTGGATTTGAAGCACGGAAGGTACGGAAAGTGAAACACTTTCTGTGCGTCTTTAATGCGTTGTCAAACTGACAGTTAATAATTTTTTTGTACTCGTGACTTCAAAATTCATATTTCCCGGTCATTGCCAATGCGCCGAAAGTTACTTTTTCCGCACTGCGGTGCTTTTTACTTTCCAACCAAAACTATGGCAATTGTGCGACAAGGATAGATATAAAAAAATCACTAATGGCGGTACCTTACACTTTAGTGTGTTGATCTACGACAAAAGTTAATATGTGCGTAAGGTATGTATAAAAGTTTAGTGATTTGTGCTGTCAACTCAGTAAAGTAGGAAAACACTAAATAATAATAATTTTTAAATGTTTTAAAATATCTTCAATTATTTGTTACAAAAAACATTGTACCTAACTCTTTCGGGAAGAATTTTCCCGAACTTGTTAGGTAAATAACTATTAACAAAACAAGTTTATTCATAGCAACTAAATTGCGTATTACGTGTTTTTGATTATTTTCGAAGTACTAAATTATATACTATTAAACAGTTTTTAAACTTATTTAATTAAGCTCGCAGAAAAAATCATGTGTATAATGGGCATAGAAAGGTATTTGCTGACATTGTGCTCTTATAACCCTCCCTACGGTCAGGTTGCAAACGAACCACTCGGTGCAGCAAAGTCTACTTTCTATGCTTATTATACAAATAACTATCCTTACAGGAATTAAAGGATGGCTATTTCTCGTGCTTACTATTAATTTATATTAATACCAATATAATTCCAGTTTATCGCAGTGGTGGCTAATAGCAATTTTATCTTGTTATTGACAACGAAACATCCAATAAAAATAAACGGAAATTATTTATTGAATCCTTGGAAACTAGAGCACTGCTACAACTACAGCATGAAGTAATCAAATTACTAACTTATGCATCATATCAACAAGACAATTACGCTGTTTGCTCTTAAGTTATCAGAAATTATGTTTTTATATAATTTTTAAGCAATTAAAAACCCATCAATTTTCGCAACCGTTTATATAACTACACTTTTTGCTATTGCGGAATTCCCATTTAGCAACGCTAGTAAATGAGAATTTAATGAACACTAAATCAATGTTCATCCTAACATACATTTAACACTTTCACTGATCTGTTATAGAAATTTCTCTAACAGTAGTGTTGATATCAATTTTGTCTATTTTTAAAGAACTCAGGGCAGACTATCTTATGTAAGTATCATATACATATGCCTATCTTATATTTATGAGATTCTTACTTACCTCGTCTAAAAGACGAGGAAGTATGTATGTATCGTTATCGCACCTTCCGAGATTTCTTTCGATCTTCACGTTTTAGGGTCCCTAGATGAAGAAAAATATGTTTTCTCGATGCTGGCTGTCAGTCTGTATGCCCGTCTGTCTGCTGGTGGTATTGCTTGAAAACTCACAAATTGATGGAATGTCCATTACTAAGTGTTTCCTTTTACTATTTCAGTATTATCAGTACTGTTAAGATATTTGTATTTATTTTGTGAGCCCAATTACCACCATGCGAGAGAAGTTCCGTGTAGACTCTTTTACAGATTTTTTATTGTAGATTCATAAATTTAGTTGCAACTTACAATTGAAAAAATAAAACAGCAAGCGTTAGCTGTTTAAAATCAACTTTATGAATTTATTTGCTAACAAAATTTACGGTTTTAATGCATATAAATGCGTAAATATAGGATTTGTTTACGGATATTGCAATGACAATGCTCTGCGTGCGTTTGGAGAATACAAAACATACATACTTATCCAAATACATATTGGCCTTCATGGGGTATTTGATCTTACGTTTAAAAACTACCTAAGGTGGGCAAACAACCGCTCGGTGTAAAGCGTTGACATTTATGCTGGCTAATGTAATATACACAACAAAGAAAATGTAAAAATACAGATTTTACAGAACAATTAGTACTATTATAAAGTATGATCAAAAATTAATCTCATCTAGTATGGCTATGAAATAAAAAAATGCTGCCTTTAAAACTGGCTCCAATATATTTTATTTTTAGGTTACATTTAAAATGAAGTGTCTATTCGACCGGCGCAAGCTTATTTGTTGGACAATTACATTACTTTTACGTGCAAATTCATTTATTCCAATATAATATTGTAAGAAGATGGATAAAAAGAATATTTAATAATACAATTTGACAGTTTGAATTAAATATAAGTATGTGAGACAATTTTAAAGGCGTTGGTTTGCACTTCCACAGCCATACTAGATGAGATTAATTTTTGATCATACTATAGATACATTTCAAACCCATTCACAGCATGGTGTGAGTAGGAACTGCACCGTGAGGAACTGAACTATATATTCATTCACATTTTTAGAATATTACAACCAGGAAATTCTGATCACCGTGTAGTTTCGTTAAAAGCTGTTATATCAAGTTGCTGAGCATGCAAAAGTGTTCTGGTCGGCGAGGTCTAATTTAGAAAAAATGGAATCCATATGTAAAGTCTATCTGGCGAGACTTGGCAGCGATAGCCGGGATAGAGGACTCGATGCTCGTTGGTGATTGGTTTGAACGCAGGCAGATGTACACCAGGCACGCTTCTACTGCGCTCACTTTCCTAAAGGTTCGTATTTATTACGCCTATTATAGTTGTCCTTGTAAATCGGACTCGGTAGGTCCCGCCCGCTACCACAGTCTCACAGGCTAGATGTTAGAAATATGACTTGTAGTCAGTAATCATGAAGATTTTTTGATGAATAGCCGTAGTTATTTTTACTCAGTAGATGTTTCTTAACACAGAAAACGGTAGAAGAAAACGCCTTTAATAACAATAAACAAATATGATCAATACTTTCTTGTTTTGTTATCACATAGTTGCACGAGTCTATCCTTGACCATCATATTAATGAGTGCATTATCAAGTTGGCGGGTCATATGCAGAAGTCCTCATTAGGTTTAATATTACGCATTGCGTAATAACGTTAAAACGTCCAAAAAGTAAAATTTTTGTGTATTCCATAATATCTGCCTTCCTTATTCATCATTAAAGGTGTACTGACTTATTAAATTTTACAAGAGGATATCAAAATTCAGTTTAGGTTCCTTCGCATTGTCTACAAATCGAATCCACTGTTTTACAATTACAATAATTATTTCATTAACAGCTTCCAACAACTTGGCTTTTAGTCCAACCATCGATTAATGGATTCATCTATCAATTTTGTTTTATTTTATTTGTCTTAAAACTGAGTAGCGCAATTGTCAGTTTATTTTTAAATTCCAGAGTGCTATGTATTCTATTTATGTCTGCGTCCAATTTAAACAGCATTAAAGAATCTAAATAATGTATGATTGAAAGAACGATTGATTCCTAGTCATTACTGGCATGCATCACTGTGGCTGACGTTTTCCAATGGCGTAACCTGCATATGAACCAAAAAGGTAGTTTACTGTGCTGAACTTTTCATAATTGTAGGGTGATTTCTTTTATAATAGTCCTTTTTTGTATGTACAGGGTTGGCAAATTTCAATGTTTTCAAAGGAACTCGATAACCATAGAAGATATGAAAAAATGGACTCCCATTCTCGATCTCCTTTTTTGAGAAAAGCTTAATAGTGAAAACAAAAATTGGCTATCGTTTTTTGTTTTCGAGTTATAAAGAAAAGTTCGATTTTTCGACTTTTTGTATTGTCTATATCTCACTTATTTGTGAAAATAGAGAAAAATAATTTTTACATTCTTCGGGCACTGATATGAATCCAGAGGCGTAGTCAGTTTTTCAAGAAAATTGTCTAAATTCAAGTTATAACATAAAGTTGTATTTTTTTATATGGAACTCATAGTTGGCTGTGGCATTATGAGAAAGAGGATTTTCCCCATTTCAGTGATACACAGGGTGTCGCAAAAATAATGGGACACCGATTAGCCATTGATTCCTTAGGTTATAATAAATCGATTAAACCTAATATACTTTAGTACAAAGTTCCTCCAGTAAGAAGTTATAGGGCCTTGCAGTTTAATTTTTTATTTCTTCTTTTTATGTTAATTTCCACAAATGTATATCATGTAGGACAGAATTATTCATGTTCACTACTTTATAGCAAAAATTCACAATTGTTTAAGTAGTTTTTAATATTTCGTCGTTTTCTAGTTGAAGGCTTGCGTCATTTAGAATATACGTGATGCTGGTTGCTAAGTGAGGGAAACTCAAGTTCGACAGTACACCTTTATCGTATTCCTTGATAAGTTAACTTTGAAGTATATAATTTGGTAATACACAGTTTGGTAAGAAAACAATAGGAGAAAACAGTGAAAATTGTTTTTCGGGGCAGGTGGCGGTGACTTCATATTTGACATCTACTTTCGATTCTAAGCAACTACTTCAAATAACATTTTTGTCTATTTTGAAAAATAACGGTACGTTATTCTTGAACCACTTTCATATTTTTGAACCTACCCCGTATACGAAAGAAGATATTTAAATTTTGGGGCAATTGCATTTTTAGTTTGAACAGATGCAGGAACTTTTATCAGAAATAAAACATTTTCTGATAAATGGATAATAAAAAAAATCCATGTGTTCCAATTTATGACGGACCGTGACGAACACTATGTTATATTATATATTATGATATATATCACTGGAATGGGGAAAAAATATTTTATCCGCAAACGTCACGAAAGTAACAACTTAGTGTCTTTATTGACAAGGTAAAAGTGGCACTTTATCTGCCTAAGCAGATAAAATAGCAACGTTTGCGTACTTTATCTGCCTAAGCACACAAAATCGTTGCTCTCTTTCTTTCTTTCTATGTTTGTTCGCTATCTCCTCCGAAGATACTGCACCGATTAAATTGTATGATGGCTTAAAATTTTGCTAATTTTTAGACTTAGATCGTAGGCCGGTTTTTATTTTCAAAAAGAATAGGAAAAAGTTTTAATTTAAATAAATCCTTTAATCAGAGCGGAGCATCTGTCGCCGTGGGTTATGGTGTGACAGCTGCTGTGGCCGTGTGCTACTAGCGCGGGTGATTCAGTATGTTCATATATCATTACAGTAGCGCGTTATTTGAACAACAGATGTTGGCGCAGGGGTACAGTGCTCGCCTGTCACGCGTGTGGCCTGGGTTCGATTCCCGACCGATGCATCCTTTTTGTTAAATTTATATTAATGAAATTTACCTGAATACGTTTGCGGATAAAATAGTAAAGTACGTTTTTTTCTATAATAACTGTCAAAGTGTTACAATGTTGGTAGATATGTGATTAAAACGCTAGGAAATTTTTATACCTCGTGTTGGTAGAACTTTTTTCAAAATTATGGTTATGTGTCAATTTTGAATGTCCAAGTTTCTTAATTTGAACTCTTGACAAATTTCTTTTTTACTTCCTTTTACAATAAAGGAAGTATTGGATTCACCCCAAAAATTCGAAATTGAGTTTTCAACAGATCTTCACGTTTTAGAGTGCCCTGATCGCAAAAAACATATTTTTTTTCATTGGTCTGTCTGTGTGTCTGTGTGTGTGTCTGTGTGTGTGTCTGTGTGTGTGTGTCTGTCTGTGAACAGAATATCTCAAAAACGAAAAGAGGTATGGCGTTGAAACTTCATATATAAGTTTTGTGTACTATGTAGATGAGACAGCAAGCTTTTGAAGAAAATCGCATAACCGGAAGTAGGTGTTTACTCTTGTGATTTTTCAGTTTTTTTCGATTTTTTCAAAAACGGCTCTAACGATTTTTTTTAAATTTTACATTTTTCTTACATTTTTAATGTCTATTGATGTGAGATAGGTGATTTTCCAGTTGAATACTTCTAAAATGGGTTTCTTTTGTTTTTTTTTCTATTTTTTTTATTAACTCCTATTTTAAATAAAACACCCGGTATATTATTACATTTTTGAATTCACCTTAAAATTCTAGAGAAAATTTGTCTCTTCAACTAACACTCGATTTTGTACCGTTTTTGTAGAATTTGTAATTTTTGAAAATTTTTAACAAATAGTTAAAAATTAAAAATGAAATTTTTGACTAATTATAAGATCACTGTAAAAGGAAGTTGTGTGAGTGTATCACACCAGATTTTTTAACATGGAATCATCATCATCATCAATAAAATCGGATAAAAAAAGAAAACCAAGAAATATTTTAAATGCAAAAATGAAGCAAGCGATATGAAATTATGACATATCTGTCAAAATTACAATACTTTTTTTAGAGGAAGAAAAGAACTAAAAATCTATGTACCAACATTATTAAAACTAGGGACCCTGCAGGAATGCAACTTATCCCCTAGAAATTTGACCTTGAAAATTATTATAGAAAAAAATGTACTTTATATGTTATTCGGAGTAAAAGTGACTTTATGTGGCTTAGCTGAATTATTTGCCTCACTAACGTTCGGCTAAATAAACTTCAGCTTCGCCACATAAAGTATCACTTTTACTCCTAATAACATAATCTACTATTACCTACAACTGTCAAATAATAAGTGCATTATATATCCAACTCTAAATACAAAAAGCGGCTCATATTACACTAGTGGAACACGAACTTTCATATTCCACAGGGTATTTTTTTAATTAGTGGGCTATATTGTCAATAAATGACATTAACGTCGTCATTTTTGACACAGACTGACGCAAAACCTAACCTGCTAACCTCGAATTTGACATCGACTGACGCAAAACCTAACCTGCTAACATCGAATTCGACATAGACTTACAGTGTTGCCAACTATATACATAGTTGTAGATAAAATATTGTATTTGACACGCATATAATGGCTGTATTACACTCGGATGATTTTAACACTTGCCTTCGGCTCGTGTGTAAACTTCATCCTCGTGTAATATAGCCTGCATTATATGCTTGTTAAATAAAATACTATTCTTTCTCATGAAGCCGCAGACAACTATGGGTTAAAAAATACAACTTTATGGTATAACACGAATTTCAAAACTTTTTCTGAAAAACTTACTACACCACTGCATTCGTATAGCGAAAAGTCGAAAAAATCGAATTTTTGTGTATAACTCGAACACAAAAGGCGGAAGATCATTTTGGTTTCCACCATTGAGCCTTTCTCGAAAAAGAGATCGAGGATGGAGAATCAATTTTTCCATATTTCCTATAGTTATCGAGATTCCCTATGAAAACATCGAAATTACCCACCTTGTACAGTTTCTCACATAAGTGAAATAGTTATTTATGTCCCAAGGGCGTTTATGGTTTATGGGCCTCGGCGTGAAAATTAGAACTCAAGGCGTAGCCACTATTAAAAGCAAATTTATAATTTTTATACATTTCGGCAACCTATAGTGTCACTGCTTGTACCAAACTGACAAACACGACTAAGTGGGTTGCAAAGTAACATATTACGTCTTCAAAAAATAGGATATAAAATGACCAATTCTGTCTAGTTGTACAAAATAGTTATTTATAGTACAAGAGGTTTATAATAGAATTTACGCCCATGCAAACAATATTTAAATCACGAGGCCGTGTCTCAAACTTGAAAACAATATAATTAATAACAATTTCTTCGGAGTGGCGTTTTGATCTGCGTTATGGTTGGATGTTTATAACTTGCAAACATTCTAATATTAAACTTAAGTTTAAATTAACACGTTCAGTCGGCATTTGAGAGAATAGCCCACTCGCTGCCCTTAGGAACGTATTTCACTATAGCAATATAAAAAGCCACGTTCCTTGTTGAAAATTACAATAATAAATTCGAAATTAGTACGAGGGGTTGGATAATAGTTATTTATGGGACAAGTGTGTTATACGCGTGCCATCCACAATTTTATACATACATATATAACAACGACTCAATAAATATCTTAAAAAACATCATTTTTATATTGACAGCTGTAAAAGGTCCAAGTAACAAATTAATTGGAAGTCAGGTAAAGTACCGAGAGATCAAATAAATTTATAATAAGAGTTGTATGTGACTCTTGTTAAATTGTTCTGCAGTACGCAAGTGTATTGTTGGTGGCACTGTAAGTCTACATCAAATTCGAGGTTAGCAGGTTTTGTTTGTTGCTTGACACAGATTGACGGAAAACTTCAACTGCTAATTGCGAATTTAACATAGCCTGACAGTGCTACCTAATTATATTTCCTGACAAAAATGTTACACTAAAATTTTGCCATTAATGGTATCTTTGATTACCTATACTAAAATCGTTTATTAACGGACATTGACAATCGTTCATGGAGAGGTCACTAATAAACGATTTTCAAAAATTGATTATTAATAGACAATCATTCAATAATAGGAGAAGAAACGATTTACTATATATTAATGAATCCTATAAATAAATGATCAAGGGACACAAATTTAAATGTAAAGTTACATCAGAATATTTTCAAAATGCGGCAAGATCCTACATAGCTTCCAACACTTTAATTTTGTCATTGTAATTATCAGAATTGTGTAAAACAACAAGTTAAATAGCTTTTCTAAAGCAGGTAATTTTAAATTTATCATTAAGACCACAGAGACACATGTACAAAAGTATTATATACGTCCTGAGCTCATTTTTAAAGACATTTGAATCATTTTCGACCACAAGTTCTGTAATAGTAATTTACGATGCAAGTAACGCTATTAAGCTTTTTACATTACCAGAAAATAGTTTGAATGAACGAGCGACGTTAAGAGCGAGTTCTTTAAAATTCTCGAGTAATGTAGAAAGCAGATAACGTTACGTATATCGTAACAAGGTTTATTTTATCCTAAAATACTATTCTTTAAAAAAAAATAGAAAAAATGGTTATTAATGACACAACAGTGAGACATACATCTGCTATGGCTGTGGTGGTATCACTCAATATTGTATTGTTGGTAGCACTGTTAGGTTATGTTAAATTCGAGATTAGCAGGTTAAGCTTTGCGTCAGTCTGTGTCAAATAACAGACAAAATCTAACCTGCTAACATCGAACTTGACAGAGACTGACATTGTCACTAGCAATACACGTCAGTACTGCCACGTGATTAAATGCTAATAAAGTATTGGTATGTTATTTTTCTTAACAACACTCGTGCTGTTAAATGCATCTTAACGCAACTCGTTGCTACGGAGTTATTATCATAGTAACATAATAGGATAAAATAATTTAATATACAATTTTATAAAAAGAACCCAATTATAAATTTGATCATAATAGTTCCAATTGGTACTAGATACGAAACTACAAAACTAAAATTTTGATTTAAAAAAAGGCGCTGCAATTTTTATTGGAACTCAAATAATCAAGGTTCACGTTGACTGTCGTGTCGGTTTGTAACATGACCATTTTTAACCAATCAAGGTTCGCCAGGCAAATCATTGTTTGTACTGTGTATGTTTCTTTTACTATCACAAATAAACATACGAAACAGAAAATTGTTGAAACGTCTTGTATTAGTATCAAAATAACTCTGACCGTCTTCTGTAAGTCGAATTTGAGCGCTTGGTGGGCACGCCTTGATATTAAGAAAATGTATAACTGGCATAAATCCAAACCAAAAATTCATTAATTTACTTTGAAAAGGGGGAGAGGGGTCAGTAATATAAATGTTTTTAAACAGTTTGGTAAGGTGTTAATATTATTTAATGAATGCAGGTGTAGTACAACCGTAAGTACGCTACATACGAATTTATTATAACTAAGACATATACAAGCTACTGCTTATAACCTCATTACGTCCATCACACTTACACCAGGTATTACTCACAGCTTTCATAATAGACTCATCTTTTTGGCTTCTTAAAATATACACACGTAAAAAACCAATGACCAATTAACAAGTAGTTGTTCAAGACATCTTTAATTGTGTTCGTTTATTATTATTGCCCAAAAAACTGAGGGTACTTGGTATACGACCTTGGTGGTTCAAGACTAAATCGTCACGAAATGCATGCACGCAAATGTTACAAAATTGGCGCTCTTTATCAGAACAAACAGCCATAGAAACGTCTATCGTAATGTATATACAGGTACGGACAAAGGAACTGTCCGCGGTCAACAAAACACCGGAAGTGACCCGCAAATGAGGTCGTCGCGACGCACGCAATGTAATCGCTACTGTGATCAATGACGCCGCCGGCTACTTATACTATGAGAATGAACATGCATTGATCAGAAATGCAGCGGCGTAGTATGAGGAGGGTATCATTATTGTAGAATAAGAAATTGTTCCAGAAATGTAGGTTAATACCAGTCTGCAGTTTTGATAATTTTTTTAGACGTCTACGTCGTACAGACCACCGCAAGGAATGAAGTTGTACTGCATCGAAAACCTATGAATTTCGGAAAACAAATACTTTTTCGTACTAGTACATTTCACTTTCCAGCAATTACTGCTTGGATATTACAACCATAGCAATAAAAACTAACGCTGTGTTTGTCGCTGGTCGATATCAAAATACACATTAACATTTTTCCGTATGTATGATCAGAACTTCCTCGAATAATCTCGACCTTCTCGATTAAACTGTTATTTTTTAATAAAAATAAACGCTTTCAAAGCAGTAGATTAATAAATTATGTATATACCTCGTAAGAAAGCGGACGTTTCGAGTCGCCTTATTTATGTGCCTCGCTCGCTGCGCTCGCTTGGCCATAAACTGCGGCTCGTCCAAAAAGTCCTTAATTTCGTACTTGTAACATAAATAGCTATTATATAAGAATAAGGCGAAATAAATCCCAATCCGTTATTAGTGGATGATAGTGATGAATGTGAGTTAAATGAGAGAACGATTCAGCTTTTTCAATACTTAGATTACCTCATAATAAAAGCTACTGAGGTTACTACATCTTACTCTGTACAGGTAGTAGGTCACGCCTGTTGAAGACTGGTAAGATTTATTTTAAGATGGCGAGGACAAGAAGTGGTAGCTGCCAGGAGTTCGATAGACAACCTTGTATACTTATTTCAAGGCCATTTATATTTTACAAGCCGATACTGACCTCCGTTACGTTATATGTATACATAGTATAGATAGGAGCATAAATTATCGTAAGTTTCACAGGGAAATGTGGATACAAATACTAAACTTTGTACTTGTACCCATTCAGGCTTCTAGTTACATATATGCTAAATTTTGTAATAGTATCTTGGTATAGAGGTTTGAAAGACCTCGGAAAGACCATTTGGAAATAAACAAAACCCTCTCAGCATAGCTCACCATATGTAAATTAAATTAGAATTTAAAGTACTACTAATCTGCCCAAAGGAAGAATCACGGAATGTGTTTCTTCCCAAATAATTGCCACTTCGATTATTAGTAACAAGAGATCAATAAAAAACCAATTAGGGTAGGCTGTGATATGTGTTAAACGTTTGGCAGCACTAAAGTATATTGTAAGTCTATCTCAAATTCGAGATTAGTAGGTTAGGTTTTGTTTGTTGTTTGACACAGACTGACGTAAAACTTAACCTGCAAATCTCGAATTTGACATAGACTGACAATTCACCTGAGTACTGCCAAAAGTATAACAAATATCACAGCCTACCCTAATTGGTTTTTTATTGATCTCTTGTTAGTTTCGTCTCTCAGTTCTTTCAGTTCAGAGAGAGACCGGGGCACAATGGAACGAACACGCGGCATAGTGGAACATACGGTATAATACATGTGTTTCCCAAATTTGACCCTAATTTTGCACCATATAGTTGGCAACACATTGCATGTTGGTAGTATGCTCAAGACGACTGGTGTGAAGTTAGGTAGTTGTGTCATTTTGAGCGCGAGTCGATAACGGTTTACGTAAGTATCGAGAGATCCAAAAAAAACTGTTCCTCAGCGGGCTGTGGAAATTCAACGTATGAATAATATGTTGGTGACACTGTACGTCAATGTCAAATTCGAGGTTAGCAGGTTAGGATTTGCGTCATTTTGTGTCATAACTGACGGAAAATCTAACCTGATAACCTCGAATTTGACATTGACGTACAGTGTCACCAACATATTATTCATACGTTGAATTTCCACAGCCCGCTGAGGAACAGTTTTTTTTGGATCTCTCGATATATGTTTTCCTTTCAAAGAAAGTTTGCTTTTTACTACTAAAGGCGCTGTCAATTCGTCAGTGTTAGTCATGGTGGATAACACCTGAAATATGCTCATTTTATCAACTTTACCAAGTGTTCCAACGACAAGCCGGTGATGTTACTCATACATAATCACGAATCCCATTCGGTTTTTTTCTATTAGACTGGTGAAGGAAAACGGTGTAGTTATCCTGAGATTACCTTCCCTTGACAAGGCAGCATTTGGGCCAATGAAAAGATATTACCAAGACGCTTGTTGGGGATGGATACTGCACTACTCAGGGGAAAGAATAACACTATATCCAACATGCTTATTGTTCCAGAAATGGTCACACCTTTCCCTAAAGCAAGCTCAACTACCGCAAGTACTATTAGCAGAGGACAAAGAAGGAAGAAAAAATAAGAATTTTTCACAGGCACGCCTGTAAAGGAAATAATTGAAAAAGAATATGCTGAAAGATCTATAAGGAAGAAACCTATGAAACGTGACAATAAAGAAAAAGTGCAATAATTGAGGAAGAAACACCGTGCTAAAGAAACGTTGAAAAACGTAAGAAAAGGCAGGAAGAGACTTCCGAAGAGTCTGAGGAGTCTTCTTTAGAAAGCCAGAGGTCAGAAACTAAGAGTGAATATAGCAGTGGGGCAGAATATTTATCAAATTAATGGGAAGGAGGTGCGCAGGATGAAATTGAAATATGAGACTTCTTATTTCTTCAAGCAGTTGGAAAAAAGATTATTTGTTGCTCAAGTTCTTACCATCGATGACGCAAGTTATGACTTCAAGCGAATTGAGATGGGGTTCATATTTTCTAAGAAAGAAGAAGCTCATTACTCTGTTAAAGCACATGTTATTCCTAAATTACGAAAACCAGTTACTGTAAAAAAGTAACAGCTTTTGTTTTCCTATTGACGTGTGTTTTTGTTACAGTCCTATCTCAAAAAATACTACCAAGAAGTATTTTCAAATATCTACATTTTTGTATAACTACTTTTTCATACATGTTCTAGTAACTTTTAAAATAAATTTCGACTTCTATATTATGTCTGCTCCCTAAACTACATTCAAAGAGGCGTTCCACTGTATCCGGTGATTGGGAACGCTGGGACGAAATTTAATAACAGCAGTTATTTTTGGCTGAAATTTGGCGCAATATAAAGCATATAGTTGATAAGCAATAGTTGGCCAATTATTGTGGTTTACTTAATTTAACTCTACTGTACTTCCAGTTTGCGAAAAAGCCAAACAATTGTCCCACTGTGCCCCCGTCTCCCCTAATTAAATTAATTTTGGGGCCTAATTAAAAGTAGCAGACTCCAGTTAACATAAAATACTGACACAAAGCACCAGTAACGATTACTTGTCAGCTAGGTGGCGCTATCTGCACTACAGTATTTTACAATGTTACATTAAAATTGACACCTGCAATATTTTATGTGTTAGCTATTGAAAGCTCTAACAATTAATAGCACCAAACTAAACAAATGACCATCATAATACTCTTCAAAGCAAACCAGAAAGCGAATTGTGAATACCCAATTGTCCCGTGACCGAACGGGGCCCGCTAAACAAATTCCGGCAGAAGGGGGTGGGTTATCACTAAACTGAATATAACTAAATACAGGCGCAACCAATTAAATAATCAACAATTCGCAAAAATTAAATTGGAAAATTCTCGGATACTATTGAGTATCAAAACTTGCAAGGAAGATTACATTTCAAAGGTGAGCTCTTAAAAATCTACCTTTATTATAGTACGCAGAATTTTTGATAAGCTATATATAATCTATCACAGCAAAAGCAAGGCATAAATTCGATGCAATTACAGTGACGTCTGTTTTAATATGTACATGCAGACAAATAAAACATGTACATGTACAGGGTGCTGAAAAAAATGGCATATTAACTCTATGGTACGTCGTTAAGGGATATTCCCTGAGTTTGATAAAAATAAGGAAACATTCTTTGTGTTATACTTTTGAAGATTTTTTTAATTTTGAATTTTAAAACTTCTTGAGTTTCTGTTTGTTAATTGACAAAATTATTTACAAGTATTTACATTCATATTATCTTTAAGTGGGTATGTTTTTCTATCCTAATACTGAATATTAAAGAAATTAATAAACAAACTTTGGGCTCCCCTATTTTCAGAAATAGAACACCAAGAATTAATTCCTTATTTTTCTCACACACATCCCTTAATAACGTACCATAGAGTTAATAGGCCGTTTTTTCAGCACCCTGTATAAGGACAGTTTCTCGTAGTAAGTAAGTAATATACCGGGTCACAAGAAGACCAGGGCCATGCTTATATCTCCTTTATTTATTAATCGATTTGGATAAAATTTGATACGTGAATACTAGACATAATTTCTGATTGACCGACAGATATAGTTGGAATGTCAACTTCCGGTTTCACCGGAAGTGCCATTAACTTTGATTTTTTAAATGAATCACCCTATATATTTTAGGTTTTTTGGAATGTACAGCTCAAATTAAATACGATAATTTAGCTAAATATTCATTTTTCCAAATAAAAAATTGTTTTGTTCAAATTTGATTATTTTTCATAGAAGGCCGTACAAAACCCATAATAATACATATTTTATTAATTTGATCAATAACAAATCGTTCATGAAGGAATAAGATTTGCTAAAGGTGTTTTTTGAGAAAAAGTCAGTTTTCCTAAATGGCACCTACCAAGGGCCATCTTGCCATTGATAGAAAATTTAATTACCAATCTAACGATATGCATAATCCACCATTTTCTCTTTATATAAAACGGGAAAATGTTTAATGAATAAATTTTGAAAATATTTTTTGGAAAATGCGTAAGCAAATTTGGCAACACTGCCGTATGTAATTTGAGTCGTAGATTCCGAAAAACATAAAATACAGGGAACAACACTTTTAAAAAATCCAAGTTAATGACATTTCCGGTGAAACCGGAAGTCGGCCATTTTGATTATATCTGTCTCTCAATTCGAAATTATGTATTTTATCTTTGTAACAAGTTTCATTCAAATCCGTTGATAAGTAAAGGAGATAGAGACATGGTCATGATCTCATTGTCACCCAGTATATTACATTTTATGATATTCACATGAAAATTTAACTGGTGTCATTGTCAACCAATGACATTCTTCAATTTAAAAATAAACTACCAATCGAACGATTATTTTAGTCACAATAATTCGAGGAGCTTTATTTCAGCGACAATAATTCTAGGAGCTTTATTTCAGCGACAATTTTTTCTGTAACAATTATTGTAGTGACAATATTTCGAGGAGCTTTATTTCAGCGAAAATTTTTTCTGTAACTATTTTTTAATGAAAAAAACTTAGATTATAATTTTAGTGTTAGGGGTATTTTTATTGACCATTTTCAATACTTTAAAAGTTAAATTGTCAAGACGAATAGGACTCTAGGTCGAAATATTGCAGACAATTTTTGCTCTTCAGATTGTCTCGTTTCTGTTGCTTTAGAAAATAACGACTCGTGCAAGCACTCGTCGTTATTTTCGTCGCCGCAGAAACTCGTATCTGAATCGCAAAAATTATTGTCGGCAATATTTTGACCTCTCGTCCTATTATTACTGAAAATAATATTAAATACGCGACGTGATAACAAAGCGTTTACAAATCTAAGTTTAGCATTTTAGTGCACTGGTATGTAAAGTACTACTGCTCTGATACATGCAGGACAAAACCGGCATAGGCAGATATATTTCAAGAACGTACATTGTCAAACTAATTCACGGCAACATATTTTTCAACTGCAAAATGTTCCTTTAAGCAGAACGAAGTTGTTTATCTTAGCATCCGGGCTCACTGCAATAAGAATATCAAGAGGACCAATGTTGCAAGTGTAAACTCCTATCTGGCAACCAGATCCAAATCTAGTAGGCCAAGTTCACAACTAAACACTCACATCTAGACAACTATAATCTCAAGATACAAGGAAGACTACAAGACCGAATGTCATATGTAGAAAAACCATTAATAAAAACCAGCAATAAAAAGCCGTATGATAAACGGCTTTAACGTGCTTTCTACAGCCCTACGGAAAATAATCCGAAGGTGTCGAGTCAATATATACCTAAAGAATAGGACGAAAATAAATAACTACAGAATAGGATGAAATTTCATCAGAAACTTGCTAACGCGGATATTCAGGGCTTACCAAATATCACTGTTCATGTAATGCATTCTATAGGTGCTATACCGGAACTATCCACAAATAAGAATCGGGAACAATAATGAACACTCAGCTATTCATCGGAACACAAATCCCCCATGCTTTGGGTTGGAAACACAAAATCGCGACAAATTGTTTGCTAATATTTTTGCTCAAGTTGTTTTTTTATTTTTAAGCGACGAAAACAAAAATAGACTAATACCACAACAATGAGACGCAATGACACTAGAATTCCTGAGCGCAACTGGAAGTTACTATGAAGCCACATTAAATCGCAATCAGAGAACGTCGGATGAGTTACGACAACTTCACAATATTATGCATAAATTGACAGGGACAACCCAAATTAGGTTTTAATGAGCATCATATGTCAGTTATGAGACGAGAGGCACAGCCGATTCTTTACGCGTCAAATACTTAATCTTCAAACATCAACAGTCATAAACTAAACTCCTGCATATTCCTTTCAAAAGACCAAGAGACAGCACGCACAACTCGATGAGTAAATGCAGTTAGTAGGAAAGTGTATAATAAGCTGTAATATGTATACACCACCTTTATTGTGACAATTGAAAATTGAAAAAACAAACTTTTCAATTTACGTTAACGTGACAGCTGACAACATAAACGATAGCAACGCCTCTAGCGGAAGGTTCGACGGTTGATGGTGCCTTTTGTTTCATTTGTTTCTACTTTATATCACGCCAATCTAGATTATCGTGTCTTGACGTCTAGAGACGGCCGTGCTTTATGTGTTAGTGGTTTTAATCCCGTCACCTTACATGCGTCATCTACATAGTATTTAATTCGAAATATTTTCATGATAAAATTGGACGACTAGAATTAAATTCGAGGTTGCAACTAAAATTATTTGTCCTAGGCACGAGAACAAGTTATTTTGCACTTGTCAGCGCCGCGCCGCTACAAAACATTATTTTTTACGATTACGCGATCCCCGTATGGTGCGCCGCCGCTGCCGCCGCCATGGCAACCTCGCCGTCAAAACAGAACCGCCGCAGATCCGCGCGCGGTAAGATCGGTGCGAGATCGGATTCGCGATCCTGTTTTGTTTCGATCCGGGCGCAATTACCGCCAACTTTAATTTTTAAACGCGGTGCGAAACGCAGCGAAATGGCGCCGCAAAGGCAATGAGACGAGGAAGCCCTGGGATGTAAACGCAATAATGGTTTACTCTCTTGCACGGCAAGGTTGACAGTTTGTGTGCAGTCTTATGCATTACGTAATTTAAATAATGTAATGCACTTTACGTGCGTTTGAAACGGAGCACCCACAAGGGTTCGTGTTGTGATCATGTGCCGGGTTTGAATGTATGGACAGAAGGGGACAAAAGTAGTGTGAAACGTAGAAAAATGAGAAATGTAGTTTAGTTTAATTAAAACACAGCAAGTTTCGTCTATTTAATGCAAATACTGTGGCCGTCAATTAATAATTTATTAGTAAGTAGCTGAATATTTACATATGGATCGTGTTTATACAATGTAATCATTGTAAGTTGCGCAGATTTATTGTAATTTTCCGGTAGCACTAGTATTAAAAAATAAATTAGAAATTTAGATACACTTCCAATATGAATGTAGGTGGACGTTAGTATAGAAACATAAATCAAGAGAGGTAGTATTTATGTTTATTTTTTAAAGTAACGCATTGAAATGGCAAGTTTTGTAGTTGGCAATACAAATGGCAATTGACAACAGTTTTAGAAAATTCTTTTCTACTAATAAAATTCAGGGCAAATTATTTCGAAACAGTTCACAATTTATTATAATACCATCATTTTATTAAAGTTATTACGTTAGATCACTGAACAAAATCCAAAAGTGATCATCCAATTTATAGCTATTGCTTCATTTACCGGAAATGACGGGCAATGATGCAAAATATATCTCAACTGTTCTCCCACATTACGTAAAAATATCCACAAAAATAGAATAACAAATTCTAAAGATCGGTTCACATCGTTACTGTTTCATTTACTAATCTTTTGCTACTGTAATAAACCCTGTCACAGATTTCCTATGTAACGTTCTTGTAGTAAATGTAATTTTAGTTGTACTTCCGAGGACAGTCATTATCTGGCACTAACCACAAAAACTTGAGATAAAAAGGTGTGAACGTGCCACAACAGAGCTGATTTGCAAGATAAATTGGACCAGAATTATAATTTAGTCCTCGAAAATGGCCTACCTGAATCGTAAAAGTTTAAATTAACCTTTATTTGAATTAAAAGTGTTTGAATATTATACGATGTTTGTAACTAGGAATAATTCAGTATTTGTTTTCGAAAAGAGAGTATTGATTTAGTTTCGTATTAACATTTTCAATTTTATGACTTATTGGTAGCAATTAAAACTGTTGACGTGACGAACAGCACATTCCATTTTAATAAATTTCACAATAATTATCTATATTGGGCGTAGTGTGTTTCCTTTTTCTGGTTTCAACCTTCCTGTCGTACTTTTGTTAACATTAATTTCAATCAAATAAATGTTTCCAATTCCACTTCAAAAACTATCAAAACAACAGAAAGTAAAATTATTCCAACTCTTATAAAATAAACTTATAGAATAGTTAATTCAAAAATTTAAATATATTATTTTTAACTAAATAAATATCACAGTAAACATTGACGTTTAAATTTACCCTGACAGGATAAAACCTGTGTACCTATATAAAATGTAACTTAATGGGTCTTTTTTGCATAATAAAAAGGAGAATCGGATTGCTGTCAATGATAATATTTACTCAATATTGGCATTGGTGCAGATTTTAAAAAATAAAAATTAACTTCGACTACAAAAGGAAGACGATTTCAGTGGACTAGGTAGTCGGAAATAATAAATGGATACTAATAAAATGTTCAGTTTTGCAAAGTATAAAACCCGAAATGGTTAGTAAAATATTGTAAAGTGCACACCAAAAAATTAAAAGTGGCCAGTAAAATATGCATGGTATTTTATTATGTTTTGTACAGTTTAAAACGCATATTAAAGAAATAGGAGATGCACAGTAATTTATTTCAATGTGCACGGTAATAGTATTTAATATTACTAGCTTGGTAAGAGGGTTTTTACTGGCGAATAGAAGGATATGACTGGCGAGCCAATCACCTTCTTGAGCCAGTAAAACCTGTTACCTGGCGTGTATTGTTGAATATTTTATTTGTTCCTTGCTTGTAAATAACTAAAAATTTACCATTTATTCAAAATGTCAAACTGACAAGCAACTAAATTCATCAATATGACACATACTAAGGAAGACAACTCTGGCTTTGCACGCTATCATTTATCTATGAGCACGCTTGCAAAACTGACAGTTAACTTGTAAAGATTTTACAAGTTAGTAACTTGTTAAAATAAACTTTCTTGATTAATACAGTGACTTGATAAATTGATGTTTACAAGTGAGGAACAAATAATAGTAGATTATATTATAAAGGAGAGAAATGCATCATTATTTGCGAGTGAGAATTTTGAATCGCGAGTGCCCTAGCACAAGCGATACATTTCTCACGAGCTTATAATGGTATTTCGCTCAAGAGTGATATACAACGTTTTATCTTACAGTAGCAATTCTTGTGCCTAAATAGTTTGCGCAGTCAGAATATGTCGCGAAATAAATTTATAATTAGTCGCCTATGATTTGTGATATACGTTTGACAATACTGAAGTGTATTGGCAGTACTGAAGTGTATTGTCGGTCTATGTCCAATTCGAGGTTTGTAGGTTAGGTTTTGTTTGTTATTTGACACAGACTGACGCAAAACTTAACCTGAAAATTACGACTTTGACATAGCTTGACAGTACTACCAACAATGGAGTAGTATAAATAATGAAAACTCACTTGTGAATAAAACTTCATTTTAGTCACTGAAAACAGTTGTATAATGTATGGTAATAGGCGCTACTGTAAGATAAAAATAATAAATGTTCAGTAACAGCCACTTTCTTTGCCGGTTGGATATTTGAGGTTACAGTAACTGAAATTAATGCAAATAATACAACAAAAATTTAGTTGGCGGTCAATGCTTTGTTTTGTTTTTCAACTTTAAACAGTACATTTATGAAGAATACCCATTTAGCCATTGTATAAGAATTTACATACTTCCGCCTAACTACGTCTTCTATCACCATACCCTATCATCATGAGAATCTCTATTCTCTCGTTTTCTATAAGATTTTCCATGGTACTTTCTCACTAACTACGCAAATTCAAATACTTATAATTTTTGACGTTTAATATTTGTTAAACAACAGTGGCATTGTTTTGTTTTTAGCGCTTACTATCGGTTTCAGTTTATCTAATAAATTTTTATCTACAACCTCGGATTCTATTCGATTCTAGGATTTTTTTAAATTTTTTTTGACGATTTTTTTAGTTTATTTTAAGATTTCTCGCATATCAGAACATATAACCCCAAAATTTCAACCCCCCCCCCCCGCCCCCACCAATATTTTTTAAAATGAAAAAGAAAATCGAAAATTCGAATATCGAAAAAACGTTTGCTGAACCCGCTAATACCAGACAAACCAACGTTCGGGCAGGACAACGTCTGTCGGGTCCGCTACCCCTTAGGGGGTGAAATGGGGTAAATAAAGCCTAAACATCGATATGGGTGTCGTTATTGAGGTTTTTTGGGACGTTGATTGCGAAAATGGCATTTATTTTTAAGTCCAAGACGATGGACATGACATAAAATTAAAACTATATAGTGGTAAAACAAGACAAATTATTTTTGGGCAGAACAACGTTTGCCGGTATGTTATATATTTATGTACTAGCGAAAAATATTTAAGTGTTTATTCTTGTATTTAAGAGATTATTTTATTTTTGTTACTTTTTCATACAAATATACAAGTTCGTATCGTAGTTGTCGTTTTTTCTTCTTTTGATAATGACTTCATTGGAAGTATATATACAGTGTGTCTCGCAGAGTATTAGACATTGCTGTGTGCGCATCGAGGTACGCGATTGGACAGAAATGCAAACAATTTGAAATTAATTTGACGTTTGTCATTTCTGACCAATCACGTACAACGATGCGCCCACAGCAATAGTTGATCGTTTCACAATGTGTCAATGTTAATTGCCCTATGTCTAATACTCTGCGAGACATACTGTATATATACTTCCAATGAAGTCATTATGAAAAGAAGAAAAAACGACAACTACGATTAGAACTTGTAAATTTTTATTTATTCCCTCAGGCACTTTGGTCCTTCAAAATGACATTATTTACAACATTACCTTAGTTATTCATCTACCATTCCAAAGCCATCCATTTTTCCTAATGGAACGTATACATTTTAAAACCAGCAAAATCGGATTTATTTCATGATTTGTGATTCGGGAGTGCAAAAAATAGCGTATATACCTAGGGACCAAAGTGCCTTTGATCCCTTGAGTGATTATTGCCCTCGACTTCGTCTCGGGTAATAAACTTCACTCGGGGAATTAAATGATGCACTTTTGTCCCTAGGTATATAACATACTATTACTAAACATTTTTTATATTGGGGTCCCTTTATTTTATTTACTAGAATATAGTTTTTTTTTACTGAACAAAATTAATATACTACTAATAATGCGCATTTAATTTGTTGCCTTACTTCTTTCCCAATGTTCCTGTGATTTTTTGAATGAAACATTTATTATTTGTACTAAACACTCGATATTTCTCCTGAACATCTATAATTTTTACTGAAGTACACTTAGTATTTTACTGGGCTCTTATTGTTTTCTTACTGATTGTCTATTACTTTTACCAAAATATTATTATTTTACTAAACACCTATTGTCTTACTAAACATTCATAATTGTTACTGAACGTTTAACATTTTTACTGTGCATTTATTATTTTTACTGAAAATTGATTATCTTACTAAACATATATTAGTTTTACATGACGTATAATATTTCTACTGAGGAAATGCACTTGATGTTTAAATAAAATACCGTGCACTTAATTTGTTGCCATAATAAATTCTCCACAGGAACCTATGACTAGTAGAATAGTGACGATAGCGAGGATTGACCACCCAGTAATTTTGGTGTACAAGATGGTGCAAATGTTTGCAATGGTCTGCAATTCTTAAATTGTCCGTATTTTTGCAATTGCCTGTAAATTTTGTCAATTTTGCATTTTTTTGCAAATATAGCACAAATGTTACAATTTTCTGCAAATGTTGCGGATTTTTCTTTATTTGGTGCAATTTTTGGGATTTTTCTAATGGATCTGAATAGGCAGAGAACACACTAGTAGACGCCATCATGGGAAAATATTTTTTTTGTACGAACAGGAATAAAACAATATTTTATCCAACACCTACTCACAATAAGCATCCTACTATGGTCATTTGAAATAAAGCAAGTCCATCATTTGTCACTACCGAGAAAAACATAGAAAAGTCGCGGAGAAATAATTATAAGTTTGTTACCATAGCAACTAATCCAAGGCTTGTATGTAATTTCTAAAATTTATTATAAAAAAATTCACAAAAAAACATATTTACGCATGTACATACGGCGTACAGTAGGGTGTTTAAGATAATCTCTGAAACTTCTTTGTGGCGTGAATTCATAATTCATTTTCTTATATAAGAAAATGAATTATGAATTCACGCCACAAAGAAGTTTCAGAGATTATCTTAATCAAAGGTATGGGCCTAATATAACTAGTAACTTCCGAAGTTGGGAAACACTTTACAAGAAGCTGGCACACTCTGAAAATAGTATAACTTTCCTATGTCGTTGTAGAAATAGCTGTATTATTCCAAAAGGGTTTAGACTCAAAGCACCTTATGTAAGTGCTCGTTCTAGTAATATCATGAAAAGAGCTAGTGAAGCTCTAGTTAGAGACAGAATACAGTTTCACAGACATAACAAAGTGATACTATTTTCTGACATAAACAAACTGGAACAGGTTATGCAAAGGGATGTACGGGAAGACGATTTCAATCGTATGTACAACTCTATTAGTAATACCTACAACAAAACACACACAGAGCAAAAACGTACACATTTAAAAAAGTACCAACACCTCATACAAGAAAAACACACAATTGAACTAAATACACTAAAGAACAGTGACACTTTTTTAAATAAAACTGTAGTTAATCTGTCTTCTAAAGAACTAAACGCCACTGACAAATTAGTTCTTGGCAAAGGGCTCAACTACGCAGTGGCGCCAAAACGAATTAATAAACTTGATTTAGTTACAGCTATAGAAGAGACTTGTCAAAAACTTCCAGAAGACATTAGACAGGAATACAGAATTAGAAACAAAATCATACTAGAACGACCTTACACAATCAGACAAAATATATCCAAACAAGAAAAACATTCACTACACACACTAAAAACCGATAACACAATTAAAATTCTACCTGCAGACAAAGGCAACGCCACAGTAGTACTTGACACAACCACATACAACGAAAAACTTTTAACACTAATTAGTGAGGGACAATACACTAAACTAAATAAAGATCCAACACATACAATAGAAACAAAAATATACAGAACACTTTACAAACACAGAGAACAATTTACAGATTTTGTAAGACGTACGCTAACACCACACTACAGTAAACCACCACATTTTTATGGATTACCAAAGATACACAAACCAAATGTACCACTTAGGCCAATAGTTAGTTCTATAGGTTCTCCTTGTCACAGTTTAGCTAAATATTTACTTAAGATACTGACTCCTATATCAGGAAATACAGACACGTATATAAAGAACACGCCCCATTTCCTTGAAAAACTTAAAGAAGCAAACATAAACACACAACACTTAATGGTTAGTTTCGATGTAGTTAGTCTCTTCACTAATGTTCCAGTAGACAAAACACTCAACATCATTAAACATAAGCTACAAAACGATAACACATTACATACACGAACAACATTAAACGTTGGTACCATTATGGAACTCTTAACACTATGCATTAAAACGACATACTTTCAACTAAACAATGAATTTTACCAACAAGATTTCGGGATGGCAATGGGTTCACCTTTATCTCCCATTGTTAGTAACATTTTTATGGAAGACTTTGAACAACAACATGTCTACACGTACACCAACAAACCAGTAGTTTGGTGGAGATATGTCGATGATGTTTTTGCAATTTGGCCTCATGATGTAGATGAGGTGGACAACTTTCTTGAACATATTAACAGTAAAGAAACCTCCATCAAATTCACATTAGAAACAGAGCAAAACAATCAGTTACCCTTTCTTGATACACTAATCACACGCACAATAAATACTTTTGAAACATCAGTATACCGTAATAAAACCAATACTAATAGGTACTTACATTTTAATTCTAACCATCACAAAAACATAAAGACAGGCGTTGTAAAAAGTCTTTACGACAGAGCCAAAGTTGTTTGCTCTAATGATACAATTTTCAAAAAAGAGAAAGAATTTATTATTAATGTTTTACAAGATAATGGCTATCCAGAGACTCTTGTTCGGAACATTTTCAATACACGAAGCAATGCCACACACATACAAAGGAATGACACTCAAAAATATAATACTCTTACTATACCATATATTCCAGGCATATCTGACAAAATTAGACGAATTGGAAATAGATTCAATGTTAGGACGGTATTCAAAACGATGAATACTTTACGGTCAGTTCTTACAAAAACTAAACCGTTCAACGAAGAACAGCATTCAAGGAATTGTATATATAGTATTCCCTGTGAATGCGGGAAATATTATATCGGTGAAACATCCAGGCCTTTAGCAGTAAGAGTTAAAGAACATAAAAATATGTTGAAAACGTATCAATTCAATAAGTCTAAGCTGGCAGAACATGCTTGGGATGAAAACCATAAAATACAATGGGACAACACAAAGATCTTGTCTAAAGAATCGATGTCAACAAGGCGAAAAATTAAGGAAACGGCATACATTTTACTTAACGAAGAAAAATGCGTGTCGTCTTTCTCAATATTTTTAGACAATAGTTGGCTATCGATTCTTAAAGATGAGATCAAGTAGGTACAGATATCAACAAACGTCAATGTCAGAAAATTCATTGGAGGTTGGTCGTTTTTTCTTCCAGTGAAAAAAAGATAAGTTCTTGTTAGTTTTAATTGTTATTCGTTGATAACGAGGCCAGATTGTCCCTCGAAACGTTCGTTGTTAATATTTTCGTTATTTAATATTTTAATTTGCAGAGTGGCGAAATACCCATATAAGAAAATGAATTAGGGTGTTTAAAACATACATAAATAGTATTAAGCCAGCGAAACATTTATGCAAGGTGATTAATACGCATTGCACACGAGTGAATACGTTTTATCGAACGCACGCATATGTTGCTATGAGGGCACATACATAGTGCATGGCAGTACTAATGCAAATTTAAAGATATATTAATAATGCTAAACTCTATTCACTATAGTTTCGGATTGTCAAAAATGACGTTTTATGGTAGCACTGTTGAATTTCTGTTAGTTTTTTTGTTACTACTAGGTTGGACAACGCAAAAGCGTAATTTTTTAAAATTTGCGTTTTGTTACCTCCCAACTTTTATTTATTTTTGCTTAAGTCAGTTCGAAACATAACCTATAATTTGTAGTTTTGACATTAGTAACTTAATTAATTGTTTCTAGTTGCCCATAGCTTGACTTAAAAGCATTAACCGTGATATAAAGGTTTGTTTTTAGTTGGATTTTGATATTGACAATCCGGGACTATAGTGAATCGAGTTTACGTTTTTTATAAAAATAAACATAACCTCAATTTTATTATCTCGACCTTTTAATATTTTGTAATAAAATAAAATTGTGCTATTATCATCCCGCGAAGTACTCATCAACGTTACTTAATTCTCTCTTAAAAATAGGACCAAAAAATGATTTATCCACAATTTGAATGTCGTCTGGCTTGGGACATGGAAACTCATTGAAGGAATATTTTAGAAACTATCTAAAACGTATTTTCGGGTAGAGAATTTAAAGTACTTCCGATGAACCATCCATCCATCCATTCCACAACATTTATGGAGAATGTCGTTGACATGGAATATGAGGTGTGGTCACTATACGATTTTCTTTTATTGCTTGTAAAAATCTAATTTTGCGATTTTTTTTAAAATTTTGCTTATAAAAAAAACGTTTTGAACAAAAGTTGTAGATAATTGCAGAATAGATGATGTTGTTCTATGAAACTTAATTCTTAGTAAATAATTATAAATTTTACCGGAAAATGGAAAAATCATATAAGTACCACAGCTGGTTAGTCGATTTTATCAAACATCACTGGGATCTCAGAATTTATATTTAAAACGAAGATATACATTTTCAGGCCGATCGATTAAACCGTCTGGGCTGTAGAGAGGACACAGACTCGCAGACTGACAAACATCACTTCGAAAACCACTTTTTTCAATCAGAAGAGACGAAAGCGGATATTTTCCCAAAAATCTCGAGTCATGAATCATGATTACTATACTTTAGTTTACGAAGTACAAGCTTTAGAATCGGTATCAGGTTGCGTATCTCTCTGTTAAGTTGGCCTTGAGGTGGAGGATTGACTTCTTACTCTTAAACGACGATCTAAAATCAAAAGTGATAAGTGACCTCTACGTGCGTGTACGTATGGACTCCAGACGTCTAGATTTGGTAACTCGTGATCTTCCATGTTCAGTCCTTCATTGAAACCAGCAGTTAATTCCTTATCTACCAGATCTGCATGATCTTCTGAAAAACAGTCCTTCGAGGTCTTTCAAGATTTCATTTAAACGTGTGATGATTACTGAGTTGTCGTTAGACGTGATGTTCTGTGTATTCTTCAGTATCGTCTGTATCTTCATTATCGATTTCATTAGCATTTCCGTCACTTGCATTATGCTTAGAGACGCCAACATCAATCCAGCTTTTTCTATAACAAGTAAATTCCCAGTTTTAGAAGATCTTTTTTAGCGTTGCGCGCTGTCTAAAGCTTGCATACAATCTTCCGAAAATGATTTTTGACCTTTCCACTCTACGCTTAGTGCTAAGCCTAGTCTTCCATTGTTTTATCGGGAAACAAATCATATGGCGCCCAAATTAGGGATGTCGGCGGGTACCCGGGTCGACTCGGTAATAGTCAACCCGGGTATATTTTCAGGACCCGGGCACCCGACTAGTAAATTATGTAATTTCTAGTAAGTCAGCCTTCTTCGGAGAAGATGATAACTTAAAAACAATGGGAATAAGCTCTAGAAAAGCATAACCATGCAGTAATAACCAGAATCACCCCATCACATAATGTTTGTTGTTTCATATAATAAATCCCCTTCACGGAAATATTCAACCGGTCAATAGTACTATTAAATCGCGTCAGTATGGGATGAAGTAACATAAACATCCTCTGTGTGATTTTGATGGGAGAGTAGGTACTATTTCAATTTAGTTCAGTTTAAAACTCGCGGCGTAAAGAATGATCCGATGTACGCTAACATGTTTGCTATACTCGTATATTTCGGGTACCCGGGTTTGAATTTAGACCGGGTACGACATCCCTAGCCCAAATCGTTAGTTTCTATTTTGTGCAATCAATTCATAATATACTGAAGACTAAAACTGACTGTGGTTATGAAAAATCGACGTCATTGATCTTGTCGAACGGAACACTTGCTCCCACAGGGTTGCGAGTCCAAGTAGTAAAATCTTTAATTTGATCATTTTCTTTACTATCTCGATAGTTTGGACTAATTTTATAATGAAATGAGTATTAATTTCGTGATCTTCTTCTTCTTATTTAAACAGCATCTACCGTCCGCATGCGGACATACGCCTCTTCCATCTCCTTCCATCTTTTACGATCAGCATCCATCGTTTTCCTGCTATTTTTCTTATGTCATCGTACCATCTGTTTATTGGATGTCCTACACTGCGTTTGCTTGCCCATGGTTTTGATTCGGTTGTAATCTTTGTCCATTTTTCTTGTTCCATTCGGGCTATATGTCCTGCTCATCACCATTTCCTTTTCATTATGGTGTGGTCTATATCGTCCATTTTTGTTTGTCGTCTCATCCACTCTATTGATTTTTTGTCTTTTAGCGTGATGTTTAATATCGCTCGCACCATATTTCTTTGTGTGACTTGTATTTTGTCTAATGTCTTTTTGGTAAATGCCCACGTCTCTGTTCCGTATGTGAGTACAGGGATAACACATTGTTCTACAACTTGTACTTTCATATGTGTCGTGAATTTTCTGATTTCGTGATACAAATAGCAATTTAATCTTATAAAGTTTTTGTTGTTGACCAAGATTCACATTTTTTTAGCCATTCACGCCAAATTCTGAAAAGGAAGAGACAGTACCACATTCAATAAATTTGTTCTACTATTTAGATCGTTGTTTAGGTAAGCTTTCAATACCGAATAAGCAATTTTCAAAAACAAAATAGTTCCACCACTTTGTGGCACATGTTCTTTGAGAAGGTGGCGAACTTCTGGAGTTGATATTCGTTCTACGGCTGTAAAATTCATTTTGTCCTTGCTTTTAATATCAGTTTTTGTGAGTATATATTTTGTGTTTCTTGTTTTACGTGATTCCAATATTTTTTAAAACATTGAAATTGGCGTTTTTAAATAGTTTTCTAATTCTTGCAAGAATATGTCCGGGATTTTTTCGATGTACCTATACGCCATCATTAGATAATTACAATAACATGATGTTATTATTGAAAACACTAAATGCACGAATAAATAGCACCACATAATACGCTCGGAAGTCACATTGGAATCATATTGAACATATTTTTGGTGTACATAGTTCATTTTTCTTCAGTGGCCAACCCCTCGGACGTTAGTCTACAGTTCGCGTCATTACGGCTTGCCATGTAGACAAATCCTAAACCTATTATGACTTCGCAATTCGCATACAACGTACACAAATTATTGCCGAAAATTGAGAGAATTGTATATATCGAATTCTCTGAAGGCAAGTCAGAAAAGTTAACAAATAAAAGTAAAAAGTTGCAAAAATATAAAATCAACAAAAACGAAATTTTACTTTTATAAATCAGTCAACTTATTTTCCAATTCTACTGAAAATATTTGCTTGGTTTTTCACCACAGTTTTGTTAAGATTTATTAAAATATGACAATGCCCGTTTTAAAATTTAGGAAAATGGGCCGAAATCTGATATTATTTTAAAATTATTCATACGTTTCTGTGTAGGTGGGATGAAATAAAACGGAAACGTGACACACAAAACAGTTGAAAGGAAGAACTTGGTTTTCCTATCCAAGAGAAACTCGAGCTCGAGTCATATATCGGGGTCCACATTGATTGTCAGTTGGACGTCCATTGTTAACCTTGTTTCTTTGCCTATTATATGTAAACGTACGAAACAGAAAATTGTTGATACATTCTGCGGTACCCACTGGTCGATTATTGAAGCAGGAAGAACATTCTTATCGTGCAACTAATCACTCGATTGCATAATTAAAACAGTAATTGTTCTGTCAACACTATCATATCGGCGACTTATACTGTAATTTATTAAATAACGAATAATTTCTATTAATAAATTTCACTTAACAGCTCATTTTTATTTGGCTAAGTAGGAAATGAGATACTAAATATGCAGCAATGTCGGGCATATCGATAACATTAAACGGCGCCAGTAGCGGCAAGTAAATTACCAACGCTTTTGACACAGTCGGTAAAACTCAAAGGAACGTATTTTTTGTGAATAGGCGTGTAACTGCGGATGCGTAGAGGTTGCGAAAAACATGGTCTTGGCACCAATACTCATTCTCGTTACACAATGCCATAAATTTGTTCTAAAACTCGGAGCTGATGTCACTTGCAGCATACAATAGTGAGAGCTCGAAAATTGCTCCCAACCTCTAGCAGAGCCCACGCAAAAATTACATAAAACCGCAGTAACGGGTAGCATGTTGCGATATGGAGCACTTAATTGAAATTAAGGTTGCTTTAATAAAGTGCGATCTTGGAAAGATAGTGCTGCGCAGTTGATGATGATGGGTACTGCTCCAGTTATGCAAAAATTGGATACGAATTCCAAAGGATTGTAATGTTCTCAGACATTAGGTTTCATAAAATAAGGTACTTCCCTACATCAAAAACAAACAGGTAAAATGAGCAATACACGTTGACAAAAATAATTTAATTTTTTTTTGGCATTACGCAGCAAGAATTTCATATGCACGAAATAGGTCAAAATATGCACATGCAGCATACAAAAGCCATAATACGTATATGCACTTATTTTATTAAACCGAATATAGGACGATACACACTGCGTATATTTTTACAATTAATTAATTAATATATGTATTTCTAACCACGACTTCGAAACTATAAAGTTTCCGTAATAAATGACATATCATTGGGCAATAGTAAAATTCCTCTATCCAATGCTGCGACTATATTCACTATACAATATTATGTAATACAGAATTCAGTAGAAAGTGAAAATTGCGTACTCGAAAACATTTTTTTTATCGAAGTGCTAAAACGTTTCCACCAAATGTGCTACACAAAATATGCACTCAGTGAATTTATATGCACGGTAATGCTAAAATATGCATACAAAATATGCAAGTTACAATTAGTGTCATTTAATAACTTTTGAGAGTACGTATCGAACCGTCTTGATCGCGAATATATTTTAACGTAAGACAAAATGCGTCTAATACAGGATTATGCCATATTTATTTCCCATTAAAACTATAGTTTTAATTTAAAATATAAAATAATAATAAGTTTCTTTCAGTTTCTCTTTAGCAATTTTAAAAATGTATAAAGTGGCTATCACATCAGATTCAGTTAAGATCTATAAAAGGAGAATTCCAAAAGGTTTTCTCGACATTTTTCTATATAATGGAAACCGTTTCTCTCTTTTCTCAAGTTTTCTCGATCCAGTTTTGTGCTTAGGAAATCATTCTGGTTTTTGCGCCTTTCTATTTTAAGAATATGTTGTACTTGGACTCGGTATTTCAGGAACAATTTTATTATTTCTGTTGGGATAAAATTTATGAATTAACCCATAAAAATTTAAAAATTGGCTTTTGTAGCAATTGGCAGTACAGTTCCGTAGTACGGAAGGGGTTATAATTATATATAACAGCAATAAGATAACATGACCAACAAAATAGAATGCTTTAGTAAGAAAGAGATGACCATACAATAAAATTATTTAAGTAAGCATGTTCAGTTGATTTACGTCATAATTAAAATAAGCGTCATGCCTACTCGAATATTTACTACTATGTTTATCTCTTTCTTACTCAAACAATACCTGTTATTTTCTTGTTCATGTTATCTCATTGCTGTTGCTGTTTTTTTAGGTTGGCATTGTTTATATTGGTGGCACTGTAAGTCTGTATCAAATTCAATGTTCGCAGGTTAGGTTTTGCGTCATTCTGTGTCAAAACTGACGCAAAACCTAACCTGCTAACCTCGAATTTGACATAGACTTGCAGTGCCATCAACATAAACAGTGCCAACCTAAGAACAAAAATCACAATCATTTATAGTCACCCGGCATATAATTGTGGCCCCATCGGTATAACGATCTGTATTTGTGTCTTTGCTAGATAATCGGTTGTAATACAATTTCTTTGCATTGTGCCGGTAGGAATCTTACAAACATTAAGAACATGTTATATCAAGGTAGGTACGATTATAAAACAAGCGAATTATGGTTTACTGAAGAAAAATGTAGGAAATTTCATAAACACTTTTTACTTAAAATCAATAGTCACATTTATGAATATGTTGCTTGAGTAATTTTAAGGGATAAAAATGATATCAGCATCGGCCCGTTTACAAAAATTAACCGAGTTCTGACTTATTGAAGAAATATACAAGAAATTTCATATATGTAGAAAGCTATTTATTTAAAAACAATGGAAAGAGAACTGCCAAACTTTAGTAATATGATCCTTGAGCGAAAAAAGATTTTACCAACATTATGTCCGCTTATAAAACATAACTGAGTGGATTGTTGAAAAATTCAAGAACTTCCATAAATAGCGCTTCTTATTTTTTGGTTTGGTTTTGGTAAGATATTTTAATTATCGCTACTTTAATGTTTCATTTTTTACTTTAATTTTAACGTTCTATATATTTTTACATTTAAAAAAACCTGTAAAGGGGTTTACACGGAACTTCCCTCGCGCGGATTTTGATCCATTTGTAATGAAAAAAATGTAGTCCGCTGGGATTCGAACTCCGCGGTCCGAGGCGAATATTTCGAGCCATTTTCTGGTCCGCCGCTAGGGTAACTGAGCCACGGGTGTGTTTGAATTGGAAGAGTTTCTGAAGCGTTATAAAGCACCATTCCATTCTGTCCCATTGTGTGTCGCGTGGTGTTTACCCTGTATCTGCGAAGTCTCATTTTCGCCAATGATAAAGTCTGAGCTATGTGCAAATTATTACTTTTATCTTTTGCAAATAAAAAATTCTTTCGTCTTTTACCCCTTAGAACCTATCGTTCGATTTGTTTTTCATTAGAAATGGTAAAACTAATTATCGAAGTAATTTAACGATACATTTTTCTGCCATACGGACGGGAGCGAATTTTTTTAAATGTACAAGTATACCATGTTTGCCCGTCTCCAGCAGTGAAACTGGAAGTTTTAAAATATTTACCGCTGTAAACGGGCGAAGTTAGAACTCCACAAATAGAAGAACAGTTATTTAACGAAATTGGGGAATGTCCTACAACCTACAAGTACCATAAAATATAAAATACTGAACAATCAGTTTTTGTACCCATATCACATCCAACGGGTACAGGCACTTTTACCGGATGATTTCCCATAAAGAGTGGCTTTATATCAATGGATGCAAGATGATACTCAAATCCTCAGTTTTTAGCACCAATCTGCCTTCGCCGATAGATATCGCAATGAACTTCCACAATAATCACAAATGAACTGATGGAAACCCACATGCAGTATTAGAAAGCCGCCATCAACATCAATTTTTAATATAATGTGTGGGTTGGAATTCTAGAAGAACACTTGATTGGCCCAAACTTTTTACCGGTAAGGCAAACTGGAGAAGTTTATCGCAGTTTTCTTGAAGAGGAGTTGCCGATACTATAGGAAGACATCCCGTTTCGTTTAAGAATGCAAATGTATTTTATGCATCACGGCGCTCCAGCTCATTTCAGTTTAGTTGCTCGTCAATATTTCGACGCTGTGTATCGAAATTGTTGAACAGGTCGAGGAGGTACACAACCCTCCCTTCTTCGGTCTCCATACATAAATTCGTTAATTTTTTTCGTATAGGGCCATCTTAAACATCTGGTTTATACGAAACCCCAATTGAAACTGTCGAGGAACTAAGAAATCGCATTGTCGCGTCTTGTGAAATAATTCGATACATTCCCGGAATTCTAAACGGGTTCGTTAATCAACGCAGGACAAGCGCATATTGCAGTTGGAGGCGTAATTTTCAACAATTGTTATAACTTTAGGTAAAGTTCAGGGCGCTGCATTCCACAGGTACGAATATGGCCGGAGACTTGGGAGGTCAGGACCGCCGAAATATCTCTTTCCGAAACGCAGTCATCTGGTACACCGTTAACGGCGTACTGGGTGATTTGGTTACATCACGTCTTCGACGACTGCTTTACTTTCCCTACTGACATAACCGTGGTTACGGTATCCAATTTTTAAAGGGAATGGGTGGGCCCGCCAGTTGCTATATGTAGATAATGAAATCATATATTCCCTTAATAAATTTAATAAAAGTTTATTTTTTATTCAAAAACTGTAGGTTTTGCGGAAAAAATTAGAAAACGGATAAGTTACTAAATAAATATTTCAAAGGGATTGTTTTAAATTCGAAATGCCAACCTTCCAAGAAGTTCTGATACAAAAACCAATAGGGGTCGCAATTTCCGTCCTTTTTAAGATAAGAGACGATTGAAAATATTACTATAGGAAACCGTTTAATAAGTAAATAACATCTACTACATGTCATTCTTCTGAATTTCTCAAAGTTTGAGAAATAAATGAAAACTTACTTTTACGTTTCCCTTTACAGGGATGTAACTCCCAAAGGAAACGTTTTAGGAAATATATTTACGTATATAAAGGGCCCCCTTAATTTTCGACAAGTGATCGTCCCTTGAAGCGCTTCGCATTATTTATGAATTACCCTGTAATATACAATGTGTCCGAAATTGTGCGTCTGAGAGGAAATTTTGTTTTATATTATTTTCGAACCGAGTTTCGCTTATCGAAAAATACGGTTCGCATTATGAAAAGCCAAATGCAATGTGCATAATGTCCAACGCCTTGTTTTACAACTTTTATATGCGTGAATAAATAACCCCCATTTCCTGACTTGTTTCACAAATGCTATTAAGAGATTCATCTTTTCCATTCAGTGCTTCTGCAAATCGCGTTAGATTTCAACTGCGATTTTCTTAAGGTACTTTCTAGCACCAGTCGTACTATTTAATAAATCAAAACAATTTCCTCAACCGAGTACGAACGCGACAGATTTATTGCTGCAGTTTTAGAAGCAAGATATTTTATTTAAGCTGGGTGCCAGGATGTTCTCCAACACGGATGCCATATTATAAATCACAGGTGTCATATTTTGTGAAATAAAATGTCACGGGAGCAACCATGTCATGCCACGTAGGCAACCTCTGAATTTTTCAACTGCTACAGCAAACGTTTACAGGCGCGTAGGAGCGTTTTCTAGACTGCGGGGGCCATTCTATTTTCAATAAAGACTTACACTTCTAACTTAATCCATTAATACGAGCTATAATATTTCTGATTTCCTGATTATCAATTTTTAGTTTTATACTATAATAGTATATTGTAGTCACTGGTTACTTAATAAGTGCTATTTTATTTAAAAAAAAACACTGTAGGTACCATAAAAAAATTAAACAATGAACAATGTTTATTATCAGATTTTCACATAAGCAAAGAATACACATGAATAAGCAAACTTAAATAAATATAGAAACGAGTTTCCGAAAAATAAAAAGGGTATAAATAAAGATTAAAAATAATAAAACACAAATACAAAAATAAATTCAGTTAAGAAACTATCATTTAGAAACCTGTACCAAAATCAGAAATTTTAGTTGGTAAAGCACCTACTAATGTTCCACATAATAAATCAATAAATGTATTTTATCTACTCCAGCGGGATAAGTAACGCAGTACGTCACTCATTTGACACTATTTCAGTTAGGTAATGAAGCTCATTACACCACTCAGTTATGTAATGGTTTCATTACGCAACTGAGTTGTGTAATGACTTCATTACGTAACTGAAATAGTGTCAAATGAATGACATAATGTCATTTGCCTACTAAAATATTTTTGAAAATGACATCTGACATTTCTCTTAATGCACTTTTTTCAATTTTAGGCAGTCGTAGATAAAATTGTGTACAATACATGTGTGATAATGCATCATTAATATACTTGTGTGCTTACTTAACTCCTGCTACGCACTCGTTTGTAACTTACACACACGTATATTAATGATGCTGTTATCCCACTTGTATAGCAAACTATTATCAAACCCGCGCCAATCGGTTGTTCAAAAAGGCGGTTAAAATCTTAATAGTAGGCATCTTTTGCAAACAACCTTGCAGTTGCACGGCAAATACCCGATAAGAAAAGTTTTGTTATAGTAGTCTCATTTCAATTATATCCGACCACACCGATTACTTTCTGGAATAGTGAAATTTAATATCGTTCACTCGGCGGCAATAAAAAATAAGGCGATTTACAGACGCGGGTTTTAATTACAATTCAAGTTCATATATGTTCATGTTAGTGGTTGCAAGAAATACGTAAAATTATAAATTATGATGAAACTAGAAACAGATATTTTTGAGGGGGCCAGGCCCCTCTGAAAATTATTTGAGGGGGCCATTGGCCCCCGTGGCCCCCGCGGCTCCTACGCGCCTGAACGTTTAGTCATGTTTTTCAATTCAAAAGTAATTCGCAAGTAAATCAAAGATGTACTTCAACAATTCGCCGCCGCCAAGTATATATTATGTATAATTAATAAAATCAAATTATTTATATTATTTTGCAAGTGGATGCATTATTTAAACGAAGTTTAAATACTTTTTTTGCTTTACGCAAAATGCATGCTTGGTTGCTATAAATACTTTAGCACTCTGCATTTATTTTGTTGGTCTAACAGGGTGGAGTGTCAGTGTCACAGTCACAATTGTATTTGCTGGTGATGCAGGTAGTAAAACAATCGAAAGCCAAATCGAATTTACGCGACCGCTTTCAGCAACATGTTTCTGGTATGTTCTCTTAATTAAATTTTTTTAAAAAATATTTAGTAAATACATGGTGGCTGAATCTATATGACAACCGTATTTAGTCTTGTTCTAGATTGTTTTTTAAATTTCCTTCTCAAATTTTGAAAATTCATAATACGTAATATTAATTTTTCAACTGGAAGCTATAAAGTTTGCTGTAGCCACGAACTTGTGTTTCAGTAACGTTTTAAGGTGGCCTAAGTGATGCGTTAATTCCATAAATTAACAAAATTTATTACTTTGCCATGAATAAATAGTAATAAATCGTGGAAGAGAATTGTACGGTGCAAAATAAACAGCACATATGATACAACATGGTTAGGGACACATTGTGTAAAATCGCACATCCTCTTATCAAGCGCACGTCTTCCGACCGCACAGCCAGGAAATATTAAAATACAAAAGAAAACCGCATCCCATAAAGTCTTAACAGCAATTATAATTTTTACGAGTAATATAACGAATGTTACCCAGATAACCGCCAGGGCAAAGCATAATAAATCATAATAAAATTTCCCATCTGTGCAGTTTGCAAGCAGTCCGAAACCAGTACAAATCTCAGCACCATGACGTGGTAAAGAAGTAAAAAGAAAGACGAACGTGACATTTGTGCGGTTAAACGTTTTAAACAGCAGCAAATGACGGAAAAAATTAAATGACAAGGCTTATGGCCATGCGAATTACACAACCATGCGAATGTGTGTTGAACGAGTGAATTTTTGCGCGGAGTTCATCCCAGGATATTGCTAAACATGTGCACAACCTTCACTCTGACGATTACTTCGTAGTTAAAATAATATTGGAAGCAAGCATGCCATTTGTTTTGTATTACAATAGAATTATAGAAAGACATAATTTATAAAAAACAGTAAGTGATTATTATTTTATTTATTACGAGATCGCCAATAGCGAACCTTTTAGATTTTACGTATAAACTTCCCTATCAATAAAACTGTTGTAATAATAGTCTAATTGGTGGTATCATTGGACGTCAGAAGTTTAAATAAAAATAAATCGCTGTTTTATATAGTGCAACCATTCGAATACGCACCAATTTCTAATATTCTTAAGGTTGTAAACTGATTATTGATAAACGATACCCTGAACAATAGAAATTTAACCACCTGCAATTTTATTTAAATACATCTAGAAATTAGAGCGTGCAGCTTATTCGCATGGTCGTACTATACATTATCCGAAAAATGGCATCTTTATTTGAAATAAAAGTCTTAAAGACGCTGGGAATTGAACTGTCCACCCTTTGATCCGTATTCAACTACATAAACAGTGTTAAGCATTCTGCAGCAGAACTGTTAATCAATCTTTAGTATGTCAACAACGATTTTAACTTAACCCAACCGAAATAATTAATTATTCTACATCAGAATATATAACTAAGGAATAACATACCCATACGAATACTTTATTGCTATTTTAGAATTATTGTCTAATCAGGTGGATGGAATTTAGGAAAGTTGGATTATATTATTTTTAGATGCATTTGTTTTGTCAGTTAGTGGGTTTCTTTACTGGTAACATAGATTACTACTGCGTTTGTTGAAATCGAGCGGCATTATTCACCGAAGCCATACGAATTTGACTCAATAGCTGCTATATACAAGATAGCTAATCTACCACCTGTGTGCTACGTATCTTGGAACCAAACCGCAAATAATACAACCCGCATGTGGCATACGGTATTGTATTTGTGGACTTTGTGGTGTATAATAGTGTGGCATTTAAAAATGATGGCACAGCTCCATATACTAGGTGTACCAAGTGATATACAGGGTGTTGTCGATATATTGTTTTAGGTCAAACAATATACCTAGTGTAAACAGAAATGATTTGATAATCAAGAAGACACGAGTTACATTTGACTAGATTGTATCACGAGTCAATAAACTACGTTTGAACAGTTTATTTATAAATATTAAAAGTACAGTTAGTGTGGTTGCTATGACGATTGTACTTTCAGCAGATAACGCGATGTTTGTGAAGGTATTTGACTATCAGTTACTAGTCAAGAAGGTATATGATTATCACTGTTGCTATGTGCATTATCAAAAGTTAGTACATGCGTAACTATACATTTTTACAGTTTTTAATTGGTTATTGTTATAAGGAGTGGTATTATCTACGAATGTGATCCAATATAATGTTCATAATCACAAAATTGTGTACTCCGTATTCAGAACTGACAACTTTCAAAATGGTAATCTCATAATCTGTTTTAGAAACCCTCCATTTTAAGATTTCTTTCGCTGTTGTTTGACAGAAAAATCTTATGGTTATTAAAGTATTTAAGAAAAGTAGAAAATTATTGACTAATATTGTAAGTAATGGTACGGGAAGGACAACTTTCTGCTATCCGCACTTAAATTGATGTTGCTATTGTAATTGTATCTGCTGATACGGTTTTGTATAAGTACTAATCACGAAAAACTGGCATTCATTAGTAGTTTAGTACTGTATACAGTGGCGGCTGCTTCTTAGGGGGCGCTAGCCTCCCACTTGTCAACAATCTACCTTTCATAAGAAAAAAAATATCTATCCCACCGTTATAATACAAGGTTTAAGTTTAAGTAATGAAATCCGGCGATCGTCGATCCCGCTGATCACATGTCAAGCTATATCCAAGAAGCATGTCAGCATAACACGATTTATGGCGTGTGTTGACGCGCCTGACTGCAACAAGCGGCTAGCAGCTGATGAGGGCGAAATTTTGCTCCTAACGTATATAGGATTACGGATAAAAAGCTGACGATGCAGAACGCAGCAGAACTGACTGTATTCTTATTTCAATGGACTTTCGATTTTAAAGCCCCCACGCTGAGAACTCCCGGTCATCTTGAGTATTTACAAATATCGCACGTCCGAAAATGCAATTCGATCTCCAACTACAACAACTGCCGCGTCATAGCATTAACGCCTTGGAAATATTGCAAGCTTTGACATTGAAATAAACTGCACTCTACAAAGTGAATTCGAGTATTGTTATATTATTTTGCATCGTGTTTCCGGTGTAGCGGTTGCAGTTGAACGCGATTGTTTATGTGCAGTGATTTCGGTTTCGTACAGATTTTATTAAAGAATGCTGCCAGAGAACAGCGTACATCGTATAATCAACAGTAATTTTAAAAACCTAGCCTTAGTTGAAAAATGTTAAAATAAAAATACTTGGATGACCTACACCGATCTTAAATTTCAATCAACAAGATAAACTAGTAATTATACAAGAAAATTTTCTATGAACATTTACAAGAAAACTAAAATTATGTTCTGTTCTCTTGTATTGTGAAGAAATGGACAACACCTGGTCAAGATTATGTTTTAAAGATCTCAAACATTTATACATCAGAGGACAAAAAAATACGAACTTTCTACACGTCATATGAATTGTTGTACAGAAGTTGTTTATTGGGTTCTGTAAATATTGTAGTTCAGTTAAATTCAGTTTTTAGACAAAATATAGGTAGGTAATCAAACATAATGAACAGGTGACTAAAACAGGTACATGTTAAAAAGAATATATTTGGATTAAAACATCGACGGAATATAGGTGAGTTATTAATTATAACTTTTTGTTTAGTTATTGTTAAAAATTAAAAGCCCCCCAAATACAATTACTACGAGCCGCCACTGACTGTACAATAAACATTTCGGAATATTATATGAAGGTAAACTCATTATGACTAGTACTATTATAGATTATATCCAGTAATGGCCACGATTTTATAACAAGAAAACACACGTGCCGACTTTGCTCAATGTAGAAGTTCAGAGGCTGTTGTCCCCATAAATAAAACTAATATCCACCGACACAGCCCCCGCAAATACAGATTCAATATAAATGACGTATCATAAGGTTGATCGACTACCATGTTAATTAACTCTCATTGTATTCTTTCTATGAATGCGTATTTTATCGTTACATCTTGAGCAATTAGTTTAGTATTGCGATAGAAATGACGGGCGGCTTCTAGAAATGTTGAAAGACGTTGAGAACTCCACAAACTGCTTATATTGCAAAAAATATTTATACAATTTAATTATCGACTTGCAAAAACTAATTTCCGCTCGTCGATACAATAGAATTGTATCGTCTTGTATAAAAAATAACTATTAAGTAAACATGTTACAAATGTCAATGTCAACATCAAATATTGACAACCCTGACCAGAAAGCCAACTATATTAATCAAAAATGCATATTTTTCACGAACTTCGTAAAACGGAGTAATATTTGAATTTATTAATTGTTTGTCCGATGTGTTCGCTTTTTCGGAATTTTAAAATTTTGAGTTCACGTTCAGATAGAAGATGAAAAAGTAGAATAGGAATGTCTGAAGAACCACCCTCATATTTCGTAAGGAGCAAGGTAAAATGGCGGATAAATAAAAAAATAAGCAAAATTTTAACTGCTGTCTAGGAGTTCGTCTGACAAATCTAGGCTTGGTATTTTCAACTGGTTAACTATACCTGGTGACAATGAAACTACTACCCACGGCGGCATTTCGAAACGGCTAGAGTTATAAATATGCAATTCGGTATGTCGATAGAGTTGAAAATTGTGAACAATTGTAAGATAAAAACAATTGAATGACCTTGACTTTGTTATTTTAAATATGACACCCTATATATTTTCTCTTTTTATAACCCTCTGAACAATTCTAAATAACTTTTGTCCAACATCCCCATGTCGAAAATTAATAGTTTTTGAAATACAGCAGCTTAAAAATATGCCGTAATTCCCATTTGTTTGTATTTTACGTAAAAACGGAGTAGGCCAGGACAGAGGTTGCTATGGTTTTTAAAAACAATTAAATTTTGACAAGTATTTTCAACCCTATCGACATACCGAATTGCATATTTCTATCTCAAGCCGTTTCAAAATGACGCTGTGGGTAATAGTTTCATTGTCACCCGGTATAATTTTGTATTTTGAAAAATGTTACGTTGATATTACGGGGGTAAGGCTATGACGTAATAGATCGCGTGATACTGAAATTTCATTACAAGAACTATTATGTTATTATATAGGTAGCAATATTTTCGAGGAAATAAACATTTAAAGGCAACTTTCGTTTTTGAGGTTTTTCTCGCTTTTTCATTCTTTGCTCTCATTATTATTTATTTGGTAACTGGAACTGGGTTACAAACATATATTGATAACGTCATGTTCCAGTTGAAATTATTTATCTACTAGTATAATACGTGAAAGACAACCAATACATATGTTGGTAATGATCTTTGATCTACCAATTCAATTATTACCGATTTTGTAATAGCTATTTGTGCAACAAGTGCTAAAAGTGGAAGTTTATGCACGAGACATGAAAATTATGAAACGAAGCCGAAGGATGAGTTTTATAACATGTCTCGTGCATAATAGCTATTAGTGCAACAAGTGCTAAAAGTCGACGTTTATGAACGAGACATGAAAATTATGAAACGATGCCGAAGGCTGAGTTTTTTTATAACATGTCTCGTGCATAAACACTTTTAGCACGAGTTTGCACACAATATTTTTTCTACGGTCTTAAATTTACTGTTATTAATATATAAATGTCGATTTAACAAAGGTTTGCATTTATGATAGTTATAATGTCATAATAAAGAGATGGCATTGGCGCGCAGGTGAATGTTTCTGCAGCCAGTAGCTGTCAAAGTCAGTTATCAAAGGTAATTATAATAGTACACATCTGACTTCATTACACAACGCTTTAATTATTTAAAAAACGCTTTACCTCTAACGAAAGAAGTAACTAGAATAACTTTATAACATCACTTCCAGTTCAAAATTCTAAATTCCACACCAGCTGTTTACTTTTAGCACATCGGCCAAAAGTAAACAGTTGATTTCACTTTTAACACGCTGATTTATAAAACGTCACTTTTAGTGAAAAAAACTAGCGTTAAAAGGCCTACTTTTAGTAGTGGTCGTAGAAAAACACTTTTAGCACGAGTTTGCACACAATATTTTTTCTACGGCCTTAAATTTATCGTTATTAATCCATAGATGTCGATTTAACAAAGGTTTGCATTTATGACATTTATGATTTGTCATAGTAGAGAGATGGCTGTGACGGCGCAGGTGACTGTTTCTGCAGTCGGTTACTGTCAAAGTTAGTTATCATCGGTAATTATAATAATACACATTTTAATTTATTCATTACATAATGCTTTAATTATTTAAAAAACACTTTACCTCGATCGAAACAAGTAACGAGAATAACTTTATAACCTCACTTCCTGTTTAAAACTCTAAATTCAACACTCACTGTTTACTTTTAGCACATGTGCTTAAAGTAAACAGCTGATTTTACTTTTAATACGCTGATTTATAAAACGTAATTTTTAGTGAAACAAGCTAGGGCTAAAAGGCATACTTTTAGTAGTGGTCGTAGAAAATAGCTATTTATGCAACAAGTGCTAAAAGTCGAAGGCTGAGTTTCATAACATGTCTCGTGCATAAACGACTTTTAGCACGCGTTGCATACAATATTTTATCTACGACCTTAATTTTACCGTTATTAATCCATAAATATCGATTTAACAAATGTTTGCATCTACGACACTTCTAATTTATGTCATAATAAATAGTAGCCCATGCGCGGGCGAATGTTTGCAAAACCAGTGCTGTCAAGGTCAGTTACGAAATGTAATTATTAATACTCCACATCTGAGTGTATTCATTACATAACGCTTTAATTATTTCAAAAACACTACCTGTAACGCAAGAGTACTAGAATAACTTTACAACTTCACTTCCAGTTCGAAATTGCAGTTTTATAACCTCACTTCACTTTTAGCACTAGAGCTAAAAGTAAACAGCTGATTTCTTTAACCACGGTAAACTATAAAACGTCACTTTTAGTGAAACAAGCTAGCGCTAAAAGGCCTACTTTTAATAGTGGTCGTAGAAAAAACATATTTTGCTATTTAAAAAACAAGACAAATGGCGTCCGAGCTCGATAAGTCTCATTAAAACAATAATAAAATTGATTGCGTGGACAATTTCGTCTTGCACACGCACTGAAAGGCAATGTTAGTACTAATTTCATTATTTCAATGGAGGGTTGGAATTTTAATAATTTCGGAAGGTTTTGGCATTCATTTTTTCCCGTTTGTTAAATGTTATTTGTCTTTCATTTTCTTTTGCGTTTATACAACAAGATATGTCCAATACCGAACGTGTGTATTAATCAATACTATAGGTAGTTCGAATATATACAAGGTTATTCACAGAAGCATTCGAGCAACCCACAATATTTCAAGTAGGATGTTACCACAGTCAATATTTAGACAGAAGCAACGAATCATGGATACCTTAACATTGGACGTAAATAGAGTTAATATCAGTTTTTCTTAAAACACAAATACTTCCCAATTCAGTAGACCTCGCTTATAATGGACTTCAGGGGGCAGTCAATATTAGTCCATTATAACCGAGTGCTCATCTTATCAGAATCTGTTGTTTCAAGATGTTTGAAACTGTTTGTTTGTTTACTAACAGCCGCTTACTAACTTCGGCTTGCGTTGAGCCATTTTCTATATCAGTTATTATAGAATATTTTTCTCCTAATGAAAACGCATGTCTAGAAGACTTCGGTATCATTAGATACTATGTGTACTAAATACCTAACGCAACAGAAACTAAATTGTACCGGGCAACAAAATTGTACCATTGGCGTGGACTCGGGGTTGCCTTCACGACAGAGGTGTATTATAGCAGAAGCCCTGGCTTCTGGCGCAAAATGTCAGCGGGTGCCAAAATAGAGTGATCGACAAAAAGTTCTTTCATCTTTGTCATAAAATTTTAATTCTCAGGCATATGTCTACACACCTACAGCAAATGGATCATGGATTTTTTAACACTAAGTAAAATATGGGTGCAAAATTAAGGGCTTCTGGCGTCAACCATAGTTAATGCACCACTGACTGCTTCACGATATGAAGGGAATCCCCTAACGGAATTCGGTTCTGATATAATGGACTTTTAGCGAATTCTTAGTCCATTCCAAGCGAAAGTCCATCATAAGCGAGTCCATAATACTCGATTATATTTACATAGGTTTAAATGACTCTTTAGTTGCGATTTTGGTAATCGAGAGTCCATTATAAGTGGACTACACTGTATACATATACTACATACGTATATTCAAATAATTATTAATTTTAGTTAACCTGTAAACTGACGGTTCAAATCGATGTTTAAAGAAATTATTTAAATTTATTTATTGATTTTATCAACAATATGTGAAAGTAATTTATCAGGTATCTGCGATTCATGGCAGCTCCAATACTGATTTCGATATCACAACATCTTGTGCGATGTATATGTATATTGGGTTGTCTTTTTTTACAATGATATATTCATATTCGTCCTTAAATTCCTCTATATCATTCAATAGTGTCACTTATTTTTTTGGGGCATTTTAACAATACCACTAAAAAAGGCCTTAGCGCTCCGGCGGCGGCGTGACGTCAGCAGATAGGTCGAATTGGCCAATGATTGAATCTTACCTCGAGGCTTCGAGGCGGAGTACATTCAATTAATTCGACCTACTCGTGCTGACGTCACGCCGCCGAGGACTTGTTTTTCAGCTGGTATTGATTTTGAGCGAGTTTTGAAATGTTTTAATCTCGTTTTTCTATATTTTACATGTCAGCTGTTAAAAGTTTAAAATCTGTAATTATTAATTGTACATACAGGGTGTTCCGCGACATAACGGCCATAGTTCAGGGGAGTGTTGCTGATGTAATTTTAAGTAAAACAATTCTAATAAACATATCCTCTAAATGCAATAGTAATAGAGCTACAGTAATTTTAAGGTAACATAAAGTAAGTAAAAAACCAAGACTTCCATTTTTATTTAATTGAATTTTATGATTTTAATACCGTATTACTGCCCTAATTGATCAAAATGTCCACCTAATTCTTGTATACACAGTTGATTCCATGCAATGAACAAGAGTCTCTTGGTCAGTAGAAATAGTGCAAATTTTAGCAATATACTCTTCTTTTCAGAGTTGATTTGGTTTTGACATACACACACAATACTAAATTTGTAGCAGTGATTAAAACAGGATAAAAAAAGCAACTATTCAAGGTCAACATGATTTTCTTTCGTGAAATTAACATTCAGTACCTACAAACTTTTAAAATTCAAAATAGTTGTATTTTCGTTACGAATGAGTTTTGGATATACGTTCATAAGACATTTGGGACTTCAAATAACATCGGTAACACAATCTTAAGCTATGGCCGTCGTGTCCTGGGACATCCTATATAACAGACTTCTGATATGGTGTATATAGTTTTAGATCAGCAATACATTTCATGGTTGTGACCCTTGTGAAAGGGCATTCTTCCCCTAATTCAACGGGTTCGTGGATCAGTTTGATATAGTGTGGTCTTTTAACATAAACCGGTGTTGGTGACTTGCAACTTAATCCGTCAATAGCAATCTTTGAATGGCGAGACAAACAATTTTTTGTAGTAATTTGAACTTTATTATAAAAAAAAAATTAAATTTACTCCTTCGAGGCGGCTGCAAAATTTATTTGCACTTCTCGTAAAGCTTGGATTTTATCCGATATGATAAGATGATTACTATTTGTTTATAAATCGCAAGAACTTATTAAAGGAATACACTTCGTAATAGGACACCTGCCTTGCCGCCACTTTAGTGTTGACATTTTGTTTTTTAGCCGAGTTCAGAACCACCCGAAGTGGGCCAAAAGTTCCATAATTTATCTACTTATATGTGTGTTGCTGATTTGTGTAGGAAGGTGATACTGAGATCAGTGGATGCCTTGCTTGGCAGGAAAAATCTGGTTTGTCCGTGACACGGTCCAATCCCGCAAATCGTTCGTTGCATACATAAAGAAGAGTGGTTTTAATATTAATTTGACGTTAACCTTTGAGCGTGGCCTTTGCAGTACGTACGTTATTTTTGCAAACCGGTATCCATACAGTTTTTAATGCTCCACATGGTGTTAGAATTCATCTGGAGTGCCACACACCGCCTTCCAGCAAAAAAATTAATTAGCCTTCTTGTATTTCATTATCTCGTTAAATCTGGAAGTTGTTTAAGTAATTTTCCCAACTCTGGCTTACATCGTTATATCTCATCACCGCGTCCTCTCCACTGCCAATTAGCAAGAACTAGGCGACAAGAAACCCAAACCCGGCGCCGCTTCTTCAGAGAACGCAATAATTGCAGGAAGCAAGTCGAGTAATTCAATTACCGGCAATTATTGTAGTACACGTCTTCTACAAGTCACACTTAAAATTTAGTTTACATAACTGAAAACCCGTTCCATATGTGGCAGTGCCCGCCTGTGTAAGCGCTGTTTACACACGTGTTCGTGGTACATGTCTGCGACCCCTAGGTACGAAAGAATTTCCGATGCTGCGACCGATCGGAAAGGAAATCTTGGCCAAGCTCTACCGCGTAACGTTATCTTGCTGATAACAACGGCTGAGTGCGCGGTTCCGAGCTTCACTCCTTTCTGGTCGGTTCAATATTGCGGAGGTAATGCTGATAAGTGATAACAAAGTGACGTCGATGGTGTAAATTTATGTGACTCAGGTGTTGATCAGTGAATAATTTTTATTGAACGCTAGTAGACGTATTTTCCTGTGCTCTGAAATATTGGAATTGGTGGTCGATTTTGGCAAGTTTGTCAAGTTTATAAAAATCTGTCACTAAGGTAAAAAGGTGTGCTAGTTTTCAAGTCCTATAATTGCGCCATTATCGATACTGATGAAGATAAAAATATGTTCGTCCAGTAAAGTGTAACATAGACATAGATACGGGTTCGCGGTGCTTCATGATTCATGACTCAATCACGTTAATTTTCTTCAACCAATAAGATATAAACAAAAATTCCATAAAATATTACTTTGCTTCTCACCCTTGTTGATTAATATTTAAATCATACAAATCAGGGAAACTTAGTGATGTAAAAATTACCGTAATTTATTTTTTGTCGGTAATATTCGTTAAATTACGAGAACTTACCGTAATTTATGAGAATTTTAGGAAATTTAATGTTTTTTTTAGCAGTAGATTACACTTTGTCGGTAATTTATTATCCTTGTTCAAAAATATACTATTAAACAAAATTTCAATATTTTATCTTTAAAACTGAGCCCAGAATGAATTATTTTGTATTAATTTATTGTATAGTATGTACAATGTAAAAACAATTTTAACCTAAATAACATAATGTATTTTCTTAAGTACCTACAAATAAAACCTAAACAGATAAAAATAAAAAAATAAAAATATTTTAAAAAGTAAGTCTATTTAGAAGGAACTAGCAGTCCAGTGAGACAAATGTCTCATTTAATAAAACAAAAAAGACCGTTTTGCAAATAGAACGCGTATTCACCACACGTACGTATATGACGTCATTGTTGGTAGCAAACTACCAGTCGCATTCGCGTTGATAAAATTTGCCTAGAATCTAACCTAAAAAGTTAGGATTATAATTAAAATAATAATTAGTGTTAGAGACTGAAATTCGGTTCCTGACCTGACATGACCATTCCAAACATATAACTTTAATAACTTTTTTCTCTATCTCTTACGGTTTGGCTGCTGAAACAGCGTCCCGGACGGACAAGTCTATTAGATAAAGGATACTGATGAATGACAACTAATTATAAAACATAAAATAACTTAAATATTTTTCAAATCGGAAAAATCTTCTCCATTACTGTACAGGTCACAGAAAGTAGATTGGGTGTCATAGTAGGTCATGAAAGGCGCTGTGATCATATTTGATGAATTGGTAATATGTGGAAAGTTGTCAAAAACATACAAAGTTAGGTTATATTTTAAATGACAAGTAACCAGTAGCGATGGGTAGAGAGATTTCGTTTGCGCAGTGACTAACGTCATATGACAGATTCTTTGTGTTTTAAAGTGTGGAAATTGCTGTTGCTGGGATAGAAGGTTTAGCAGAGCCTGGTTGTTCAACGTACATCATTATTTCCACAATCCTTTTAACATTCAAGAACTGCTAATACACCATACCGCAATGTTGCGTACGCCTCTGATTTATTGTGTCATTTAGCTTAAATAAGGTTAACAATTTAATGTCAATATAATAGATGTAAAAATGTTACCAATACGAAACTTGAAAATTACTAGATTCTAACATTAGTTCCGATTTTCATCGCGTCCCAATCTACTTTTTGTAACGTGTAATCCGCCATTTTGTGGTTGCGGCCATCTTTGATTTACAATGATACTGAACATACATAATTGTATTGTCATCAGAACTAAATGCGGGTACCAAATTTCAGATCAATCGGTCAACAGAAAGGGGGTAAAATTTTAATTACTAAATTTGAGCCAGCAACACACAGGGCAAGCTAAATAAAACCGCTCAATAAGATCTTTTTTAAATATACTGAGAAAATGTTTTAAAAAGCATCTTACCTGCGTTATATTTAAAAAAAAATTGTTTTACATTTTTTGGACATTTGTGACATTTAGTCAAATGCTCCTGCATCATATTTTTGACCACAAAAAATACAGTCATAATAATCTTTCCCATTTAATGACCTTTCCTTAAAGTGCCATATGGGTCCTTTATATTTAGGCATATCTTATATTTTTATAAGTAACACTTAGCACTTTGGTTTACTACAACCGCCTAAAGAATCAGAAACAAACAGCAGCAAATGCGTTGGTTTCTTACGACAGACTGCTGGCCGACAACACGCAACGATACAGCACGAGTGTGCTTCTGTAATTTTCAGCGACGAAAGCCGGGGAAGTACACAGAAGCTAACGCGAATGTATTCGGGTAATATTACCGCGAATGTGCTCGGTAATATAACCGTAATATTTCCGTAATATATTACCAAAAAGCGAATATTCCTTTGAGGGTGAGCGAATATTACCGTAAGTTACGGAATTTATAGGAATATTCGGTTGGTAATATTCGCTCGTCGCATCACTAGGGAAACTCTTCGAAACTCTAAACTATTTTTGAATTCCAGATCAAACCTTGAAGATTCACGAAGACTTGATGGTGAAGATGCCTTGAACTCATGGCGTCTTTAGAATTCCCGAAATAATGCGGACATACGCATTTCCGAAATGTTAAGCAGGAAGACAGGTGTTTTCTGGATACTTTTTTTGTTGCATTTTGGCGCCGCTCTGGGGGCCATTTTGATCACAAATGACGTTACAGCGAATATGGAATTTGGGTGCCAATGGACGGGCGGAAGTGTGGAAAGTGGTGTGACATGTGTGTGCCATCCAAGCGCACAGGTAAGCAAACATTTTACTTTACATTCAAGAACTATCGTTCTGTTAATAAATGAATTCAGGGGCAAGCAGGTTTCAATCTTAGAAATCGTCTAGTGAAAATAAAGCAAATAATAGAACTAAAGTACTGAATGTATTAGTTGATAATAATTATTTATCTACGACCGTGTGTAAAATCAACTTTTAGTTGGCAGTTTTAAGTTTGTAAAACGACTGTTTAATAACATGTTTTCATTAGTTTGCGTCGTCAGTAGCAACGTGTTTAAAATATTTCATTAGGCACGTCATCAGCAGCAACGTGTTTTAACATTTTTAACCACGCAAAATTACGACCGCTTGCTAGTAATCCTAATTTATATTTAAAATATTTTTTTATATTTACCGTGTTTCCTAGATTCTACCGTAGATAAAATATTGTACGATACACATGTGTGAAGCATCTTTAGTCACTCCGTCACTCGCGGGGCTTAAAACGCTCGCTCACTCGCATTTTAACTCTGCCCCACTGGTGACTAAAGACTAGCTTTACGCACTTGTATCGTAAATTACTATTACAAACGCAATTCTGATAGTAGTAGCATTGAAAAATCAAAATTATTGTTTCAACATATTTTTTGTCAAATATATTGCACATTTTGGAAACAAAAAGTAGGCAAATTCTAGGAAGTAGCTTGGCTGTAGATGTTTGTTTATTACAAAACCTTTAAAATATAATTTGGCTGAACTAGCTTACCTAACTCTCACAAAATTTCAAATTATTTCATTCGATATGTGGAAAAACAAGTTTTCCAAAAGAATACGAACCGTAACCATATATTTTCGGCCATTTCGATAATTGTAGTCTATTAATGTTAAAACAGTATTTTATGACGGACGACGAACAAAGTTGTTAAAATTTTCAAAAATAAAAATGAAGATTTCGTCATATTTTAACGAAAGGAAAACATTGCGCCTTAATTGTTTTCTGCTCTACCATAAAACTGTTTTTGAATGAAGGAAATAAAATTGATGGAATGGTCAAATATATTGTGGTTAGGGTTTGTATAGCGTTCTTGTGTGGAAGTGAATTATTAATAAATAATAGTAAACACACAACACACACTAAAAATATAGAATCACTTCAAAATGCTAAGCCTAGCCAACTCCTAAAATATTTAAATTTTGCTTAAATAAAAATTGTATAGGTACTGAGCTAGCGAGTTATATACAGTCCTCCAGAGAATTCATAAACCATAAGCATTAACTTTCTAAAATGTGTTCGCCATTTGGTCATTGTTCCCTACAGTAAAATTGAAAAATTGTGAAAAAAAAAAATGCACAGATTTGCAACGTATAAATATATTATACACAATATGTATAATGAAATAAAGTGTAATCTCAATTTCATGACATATTATATATGTACAATTACAAAGTCGCAATTGTACTACAATAACATTTAAATTTAGAATTTTCTAAATTAGAAAAATATATTGATAATCATAGTCAATTTAAAATAACTACTGTACTTTTATGTGTATTTATTTCTAATTTTCTGAAAATTTAGTGCAAACTTGCCAAAACATTTACAAACTTCGTAAAAATTACTGGACACTTGCTGAAAATTTGCTACAAACTTGTTAAAATCTTGCTAAAAATTTAATAAATTTAGCAAATATTCATTATTAATTTGCTGAAAATTTGATACAAACTTGTTAAAAGCTTGCCGAAGATTAATTAAAAATTGAAAACTTCCTTTAAATTTGCGACCTATTTTCCAAAATATACATTTTACAAACTCCGTAAAAAATTACTGTAAAGTTGCTGACCATTTGTTACAAACTCGTTCAAACGCACACTGAAAATGTATCGAACGCTTGCTGAAAATTTACTGTCACCTTGCTAAAACTACTACAAAAATCTCGTCAAAAAATTACAGAAAATTTGCAAAAAATTGTTAAAAGCGTGCTAAAAATTTGCTACAAGCTTGCTGCAAATTTGCTCAATATGTATTGAAAGCTTGTTGAAAATTGTCCATATATTTATTGCCAATTGACTGATAGTTTACTACAAATTTCGTAAAATGTCACTGGAAACTTGCTGAAACTGTGCGAAACATTTATTGGAGACTTGCTTTAAATTTGCAAAATATTAATTTCTACTACAAACTTGTCAAAATATTTACTACATACATCGCAAAAAAATTCTACCAACTTGCTAAAATTGTATTGAAAGTTTGGTGAAAATGTGGCATATATTCTAATTTACTGAAAGTTTACTACAAAGTTGCCAAAACGTCTACTAGAAACTTCGTAAAACAATACTAGAAACCTGTTGAAATTTTGCTAAAAATTTAATAAAAAGTAATTAAAAACTTGCTTTAAATTTAGCAAATATTCATTATTAATTTGCTGAAAATTTGATGCAAACTTATTAAAAAATTTCTGAAAATTAATTAAAAATTGATAACTTGCTTTAAATTTACGATATATTTGCCAAAACATATACATTCTACAAACTTCGTAAAAAATTACTGGAAAGTTGCTGAAAATTTGCTACAAACCCCTTCAAAGCATACTTAAATTCCGGAAAATTGCAGAAAATTTGCTACAAAATTGTTAAAAGCTTGCTACAAACTTACTAAAAGCTTGCTGAAAATTTGCTCAAAATGTATTGAAAGCTTGTTGAAAAATTTCCATATATTTATTTCTAATTTTCTGAAAGTTTAATACAAACTAGCCGAAACATTTACTATGTACATACATCATAAAAAAATTCTACAAACTTGCTAAAAATTTGCTTCAAACTTGTTAATAGCTTACTAAAAATGTATTGAAAATTTGGGGAAAATGTGCCATATATCTAATTTATTAAAATTTTACTACAAAGTTGCCAAAACGTTTACTAGAAACTTCGTAAAACAATACTAGAAACCTGCTGAAATTTTGCTACAAACGTGTTAAAATCTTGCTAAAAATGTAATAAATAGTATATTACGATACTAGTGCATTAAGTACGCCTTAAAAGCACGACGCAAAGCGGAGTGCTTTTAACGTCGCTACTTTAATGGCACTTATACACGCTATTTTTTCTAATCGTAACCGAAATATAAAAACTTAGTTCGGTGACACTTTTTCCGTCACATTGTGTTAGACATTTTAGGTTATGTTGATATTCAAATTTACCGCCACCAATGGCAACGTGAAAAAAAGACGTATTTCGGGCGCTAATATTAAGAGTACTACAAAAGTCACTTTTGAAACTAGAAACTGTGCAAAAAGTTGTGATTTTGACACGATCGTAGAAAAAATTTATTAAAAACTTGCTTTAAATTTAGCAAATATTTATTATTAATTTGCTGAAAATTTGATACAAACTTGTTAAAAGCTTGCTGAAAATTCATTAAAAATTGATAACTTGCTTTAAATTTACGTAATATTTGCAAAAGCATATAGCTTCGTAAAAAATTACTGGAGTTGCTGAAAATTTCCTAAAAACTCCTTCAAAACATACTGAAAATTTATCGAACGCTTGCTGAAAATTTACTGCAACCTAAAACATTTACTACAAAAACCTCGTAAAAAAATTCGGAAACTTGAGAAATTTTCCCACAAACTTGTTAAAAGTTTGCTGAAAATTTGTTACAAAGTTATCAAAAGTTGGCTGAAAATTTACTGAAAATGTATTGAAGACTTGCCTTAAATTTGCTATATATGTAGTTATAATTTTTTTAAAGCTTACTACAAACTTCGTAAAAACACTTTACATTTTATAATAATTTGTTAAAATCCTGCTCTAAATTTACTACAAACTAGCTTACTAAAAATGTATTCAAGACAAAACTAGCTTTAAATTTGCCATATTATTATTTATAATTTTCTGAAAGCTTACTAGAAACTTGGCAAAATCTTGACTACAACCTTTGTAAAAAAATGACTGAAAACTTAATGAAAATTTTCTACGAACTTATTAAAGGTTTGCTAAAAATTTGCTACAAACTTGTTAAAAGCTTGCTGAAAATTTGCTACAAACTTATTAAAAGCTTGCTGAAAATATACTAAACATTTTTTGAAGACGCTTTAAATTTGCCAAATATTTATTTCTAATTTTCTAAAAGTTACTACAAACTTCAGAAAAAAATACTGTAAACTTTCTGAAGATTTTCTACAAACTTGTTAATAGCTTATTGAAAATTTACTTAAAATTTATTAAACATGCTGAAAATATGCCAAATAGTCATTTAAAATTAGTTGAATCTTTACTACAAACTCTGTAAAAAATTACTGTCGACTTGTTGAAAATTTGCTACAAACATGTTAAAAGCTTGCTGAAAATTGGTTAAAAATTTATTAAAAGCTTTCTGGAATTTTACGGCGAACTTACCAAAGCATTTATTAGAAACTAAAAAGTTACTAGAAACGTGCTGAAAATTTGCTACAAACTTGTTAAAAACTTGTTGAAAATGTTATAACAATGAATTAAAAACTTGCTTTAAATTTGGCAGATATTTATTGCAAATGGTTGTAAAATTGGTACAAACTTGTGAAAAGCTTGCTGTAAATGACTTAACAATTAACTGATTTGCTTTAAATTTGCGAAATATTCGTTGCTAATTTACTGAAAGTGAACTAAAGCAAAAGTGGGACTGGTGATAGTACTGAAAAATATTGAAGTTTTTCAAAAAACGGAAGGACTTAGTGTGGGCAAAATATGTTTTGATTGGCTTTTAAAGACACAAAATAAAGACATTGTAGTGTCTGGACCTCTAATCAGAACATTAGAAGGCCAAAGAAACAGCCGAGCGACTGGGGTGTGTAAATTTTAAAGCAATGACAAGTTGGTTGGACCATTTCAGAAGTTTGTTAATTTAAATATAACAAGAAACGTGTTATATATCAGTATATTTTTTATATGCATTTAGAAACAATTGTGTGTTAGGCGGACACTAAAACTTTTTTTGAAACCGTGAGTGTCCACCTAGGAGATTTCACTGTATATGATTTACGTTGTTGTTTCTACGAACGGCTTATGTGACTAAAAATTTACCCCTAATATCTGGCTTTTTTATAGTTATTACCAGGCAGCTGTTACTGCGTAAAATCAACATGTGTCATCGCAAGGTGTAAATTCCAAGATTAAACATGTTTGCTTAACACCAAATTGCTTGTAACACTTAAAAATAGGCCTAGTCTAAGAGTTATCATGAACTTTTGCGTCATCAACAAACGAATAAGATTGCACTAGCAGATTATCATTATATTTATTAAAATTGATGTCATTATAAAAGAGAACAAGAAAATAATAATTAGAATAAATTTAAGAATCTAATTTGTTGAATTAGAAATATCGTTTGGGTTTAGCCTTGTACAAGAAAGATCCACATACAGCAAATGCTTTTGCCGGTGCTTATAATCTAAAGCTAGTCCAGTATAGTTATATACAGGTTGAGCATTCTCGTAAATTTTTCTAAATAGAAACTGAGTACAAGCAAAATAGGATGGTGGCTTGTAAATATCTGAATCATAGCTAAATAATGTCATGAACCTTTAGCTCCCAAGCCTAAATTTGTACTTAATTGCATGCCTGATTAAACATCGAAAAATAAATATGATAAGAGATATCTGTTGGCAACTTTTCAAGACAAAAAGATAAAACGATATCACACTTACTTTTCACTGTTCTATTAAGTGATTACCTTTATATATAATTTGTAAATATTATTAAAGCATAAAGATTTGATGTATAGTACATTTTTTTTCTAACGGGTGTTCATAAACAGCCGTCATCCCAGTTGCTTTGAAAAACAAAATGTTATGTCTTTGATTAATTCGTGCAACACAATGAAACGTCATTGAGTACTGTCATAGCGCATTTTTCTCAATTTTAATAGACATACGTTTCTGAAGTCAAAACCTACTGGGATGACGACTGTTTATGAACACCAGTTATAATAATTTTCAAGGTCAACTTTCTAGGGGATAAGTTGCATTCCTGCAGGGTCCCTAGTTTTAATAATGCTGGTACATAGATTTTTAGTTCTTTTCTTCCACTAAAAAAATTATTGTCATTTTGACAGATATGTCATAATTTAGTATCGCTTGCTTCATTTTTGCATTTAAAATATTTCTTGGTTTTCTTTTTTTATCCGATTTTATTGATGATGATGATGATTCCATGTTAAAAAAAGAAATTTGTCAAGAGTTTAAATTAAGAAACTTTGACATTCAAAATTGACACTTAACCATAATTTTGAAAAAGTTCTACCAACACGAGGTATAAAAATTTCCTAACGTTTTAATCACATGTCTACCAACATTGTAACACTTTGACAGTTATTATAGAAAAAAAACGTACTTTACATTAATTTGGTGTTGTTATATTTAATCTATTGTTTCAAAACAGTTCAATATAAACACTTCGCTATGTTTTCCTTGATAATGTTCAATCATTGAAATTTCAACTTTTATAATAAACTCAACAATTGCTTCTTATTTATCACAATTTATTAAATACATGTAGAATATAAATGCTGCAATGGCATTCTTATAATATTGAAAGACATTCAATATAAAAATTATGTTAACATAACCTAGTTTCGCCGAACTGAAGTTTTATACTTCTGCTACAATCACATATAATCTCATAAGAGCATTAATTCTTTCCGGAAATTTTTTTGAGTGCGTTCCAACAAAGTCGTATTAATTTGCCCGAGCGGGACGCGAGGGCAAATTAGAACGTTGTTGGAACACGAAAAATAATTTCCGGATATGAATTAATGCTCGAATGCAGATTCGGTAAGAAAATCGTAACGACATAAAGCCTAAAAAGAAGTAATGTCTACCTACAAAAAATTTCCAACAAATTTTGTTGTTGTCTTGGTTACGGCTCGTGAACTGATTTTTCTATTGGTCATTAATGGGTGTCGTACGATTTTCATAGAAATATATTGTATCTAACACGTGCAAATAGTGTGGTTCTAGCACTAGGCATGTTGTCCAACGAGGCGAAGTTAATTTTTTTATCAATTTCAAAAATTAAATACTTATATAGGTAGCTTGTTATTTCCTATGTGCAACTTCTGGCCATATAAAGTTCCAGGTACCTTCGATTTCTTTGAATTAGTTACTATATATTGTAGTAACAAGGAACCCATAGCTTTACGTCTTTCCCAAAACGTTGAAAGGGTGTATTTTGTCACTTTCTAGAAGCGCTTTTAATGTCTACCTTCAGCTATAATGTATTATTTTTAGGGTCTCAGTATATATGGTATTAAAAAATACTTTTAGTCTGATTGATGTCCCTTCCAGCTATTTATAGTTAGAGATACACATAACTTACCATTAAGTAAGCAGTAAAACAAATGTTCTTACTTGATGGTAAGGATTATAATTTTAGAAATTTAGTATCACAACAAAGTTAAAAATTTATAATTATGATAATGAAAACACCAGCAAACTTCCGATTTAGTAATAGACAATTATTTTGTTCTAGGAATTCTTCATACAGAAGTACTCCATTCCTTCCTTCGACGCGGAAGTTATAAGAATTGACAGTTGTAATACAGTACGATTTGGCTCCAATGCGATAAGTGACATGAGAAATTTAAGACGCATCGAGCTTTCGAATATCAACAATCTATACTTCGACGATTTCGGTCTATCGTGGACTGCATATGTGCAATCCAATAACAACCACTACAACGCATGGGATGGCATACCAACACTAAAAATCAGAATTGAAAACAGCATAGTGAGAAAAATATCGAGCTATACATTCCAAGGCCGCATCAGCAGTATCGTTTTTAAGGATTCGATTGTCGAAAATGTGGCCCCTTTTGCTTTCTCTTCGATAATACATGCAGAAAAAATCGAATTTTCTAAAATTAACTTTACTAATGTACAGGCACAAGCGTTCAAGAAATTCCCTACAGATGTTTTAACGATAGGCGATTCAACGTTCGGTGTGGTTCCCAGTCGAACCTTTTCGGATGTAACAATACTAGACAGTTTTCAAATAAAGAATTGCAAATTTAACGTTATCAAATCAGGAGCATTTTTGGTTCAAAATCCTAAGCGTTTTGAAATTGTCAGTTCTGAAATAAATGTCTTAGAGGGAGAGGCTGTCAAAGTGATGACTCGTGCAAGTGTCAAGATTAGAAATAATATTTTCAACGTTACACACAATGGCGCATTTGCAGGTATCAGTCTGAATAAGGAAGAAGTGTTAACTGAGGAAGAAATTTTGTTTGACTCGAACACTTTCAATAGCTTGGCAAAGAGAGCATTAGCAATAAATACGACAAGTTTCTCTGTTAAATACAGCAATATATTTATAAATCAACAATGTGAGTGCCACTTTATGAATTATGATATAGAAGATGGCAGTGATCAAGAAGAATTTCAGTGCATTTTAAAAGGTAGTGAACGAATTACACTTAAGGAGTTTAAGGAACACAACTGTTCGGTCTTGGCGGGTTATTCTACTATTATTATAATACTAGGAGTAGTGTTATTACTATTTATAATTATATCCTCAGGTCTAATATTCTACTTCAAATGTGTATACAAAAAGCAGAGTGAGTATATAACTGATAAAAATGGAAAACCAATCAGCCTAATTATGCCAGACGGACGAACCTATCGGGAAACTGAGCTCCATGTTGTGGTAGAGCGAGCAGATCTGTTAACAACAGATTTATAATTGCTCAACAATCAGATGTGTGAGTCTTGCACTTATCACCTTTATTTGCTCAACCTTTGTTAGGTTTTGTTTATACAAACTGTACTGCTGAATTTGGTTTCAAAGGTTTAAATAGTTGCCATTTGGAAATCGAGGAGAACAAAAGTAAATTTAGATAAATCTGTGATACTGTTTTGTTTTGTGCGTAGAATTAGCAATAAGTGTTATGTACTTTATTAAAAGATCATAGTGGTTAAATTTAGTAAAACTACAATGTGGTTTTTGTTACCTTTATTGACTCTATGTAGTTGTGTTGACTGAAAAATGTGTGTTCTTAACACTAGTATTATATCTTGCTAGTCCGTTTGTTTATATCCATGGCTCCAAACAATCGAATTTTGCAAATAAAGCTGCTTCCAAATGCTTACTGTTGCCTTTATTTGTACCCACCGATTTCAATTAAAAATAAATTAAAGTGATTAATGCTCGATCAATTAAGGATAGGTGTAGTTCGTTTCTAAACTATGGAAATTAAGCAGGAACAGTGTGGTATTTTACCAATGTTAAAGTTACTAAAATTATAAATGACAAATGTCTATTTAAGAAAGTGCTAAAGGGACGTGTCTTTTGGAGGAAAAGAAGAACTATGCCATAATAGCTATTTACAGCAGAACATTTGTAGCTTTGCGGGCGGCAAAAAACAGAACTAATATTAGAATCTAGTCATTTTTAAGCTTCATGTTGGTAACAACTTTTAATATCTTATCAGATTGATATTAACTTGTTAATCTGATTTGGATAAAATGATGGGATACATCAGTAGCATACTAAACACTTTTAAATTTAAGTCATTATGCTAAACAATAGTTTTTGTATACTAAAGTAACAAACATGGTTGTAGTAACAATGAATTCCTTGCGATGTGATGCAAAACTAAATTGTTTTAATAATCCAAAACCTACACTACACGTTGCAGCGTGAAGACAAATTTTACTAATTCCTCCAATCACCGCTACTGATTTTTTGACGGTTACAACATAACCAAACTTTTTATATAGGTATGACATTTATTTTATTTCAAAAATTGAAACCAATAAAACCGCATTGTAAAATGCAACGTACCTTGTAATGTAAATTAAATAAGTATTTATCCATCCTCATCATTACTTTACCATGGAGATATTATTTAATAGATAAAACACAGCTTTACAAGTAAATGTTGGAAAATAGTCTATCGTATAAGACGAGAAAAGTGTAACTTTTCTGTGCAAGGGTACCGTATAGCCTATAAGTGTGAATCTTCTGATTTTCGTCATATATTATACGTTGTGAAGCTGCCGTCTGTTTCACAATTTGTGCAGTACTGTGACTACGTCCCCAAATTTTATTTTAAATTGAAAGAAGTTATAAATCCACCTTTTATTTTTGTTCCAAATGTTATCAATGTTTTAACATGTTTCTTATCATATTATTAGAACGCGCGTGGCCAGTCTACGTCTGGCCCTGAGACTGGCCCTGCCAGCGTAAAGAAACGAAATGCTTGCTGGTGACGGTCTCGCCACTTGTGCTTACGCTCGGCACGTGCGCGCGCCAGTGCTTACAGTCGGTCGGCATGCGTTCTTATAATATAAGATTTCGGCATGAGTTCTAATAATATAAGATTTTAAGCTTTATAAGTTATCGTTTCTTTGTTAAGCTGTTTTCTTTTCCATAATTTGCGTATTAATATTAGTACATCATTTTTGTCTTTAATAAATAATATTCGATTAAATTTAACCCATTTTTCTGACTTTGATAACTAAATAGATGAAAATTAGATTCCATAAAACGAGAAAAGAAGCCGCTACGAAATACAAGATCGGTCATCCTGTTGCTAATCTATCATTTCGCTATTGGTAAATTTTAATATATTGTTACCTGCACTTTTTGTGATACGCTGCTAAGTTAATTGTAGGTTAAAGCTGGCTCTAATCTCTATACTTTCAAAACAAATAATAGATACACTTACAAGATCAAAATGCAAATTTCATAAAAACTTTACAACAGATTAGCTTATCTGCAGGGTTTCACTGAACTTTGCTCGAAAGTTTATTAGATTTGATCATTACATTATACTCGGGCCGCCGAACAGATAGAATGGAGCAGGCAACCCAAATAACATATTACAAAGGTCACTTGATAATATTTTAATTATAATTACCAAAAAGGATCGGAGATGCCGACCCTTACAATTAGAACTAATTTCAATAATTGTCATTAAACAACTTTTTGAGGTTATGATGCAAATAGAAATGTCGACCAACTTAAAAGTCAAGCCTGACATTTGTGCACTTGTAATTGAAAATGTTTAGGCCTGTGGCATGGCTCTTCCTAAATCTCATTATTGGCTGTGGCGTCGAAACCAAAACACGTTGCCCGTGATATGGTTAAGTTTGTAGCGTTTTTTCTTTGGAGTTCCTTTATTCAACCATTTACAAGGACTAAATTGTGCATCTCTACTGCTGTTTTCAAAGTTACATGCAAGTATAAAATATTGACTTGTAAAGTAGTCTCTTAAGGAAATTTTAATTATTCATAGAGCTGCCTGCATTATGGGTAACCGTAAGAAACTAATTCGTAGTCAAGGACGTGAAAGAATCTAAAGCGACTATTGCAATTTTTCTCAGTCGTTTTGCAAGAACGAGTGACTAAAGCAACCGATGTTGGCCTAAATACTGTTAGAGCAGCCTAACAAAGTAGCGGAAGAAAATTTACTTCTCCAAGAAAACAAATTTCTAAACTTACCCCAGGTCATCTGTCGATCAATATAAAGAAGTAATCCCAAGTGTGATCTATAACTTTGCCATAAAGAGACCTACAATGAAAGCTGTATTCGAAGTCGAACAAAATGAAGGGGGGTGTTAATTTCACTGAGAAATTACATTCCTTTAGGCGATTGGTACATAAAATGGGTTTTTAATAGAGAAAATGTCAAGACAATAGGCACACGTTCTAATAGAGAAGAGAGAAATAGCAAATTGTGTTGAATTTTTAAGATAAAATATAAAGCCGAATGCTGAAATATTGTGTACACTGATGAAACGTACTTGCATAGCTTCCATACTGTTCTAAATGTTGTGATGATGGTACCAACAATTCTTTAAAATCCCCCGTCAGTAAAGAGCAAGCATTGATTATTCTTTATGCCGGAGGTAGAAAAGGTTTCGTACCAAATTCATTCCTGATGTTTAAATCAGGACTTACGAAACAGATTATTGCCACGATGAAATAAACCATTAAAATTATGTGAATTGCCTGAAAGAAAAATTATTAGCAAATCTTCAAAAAAGTCGGTTTTGGTCATCGATAATGCATGGTATCACAATGTCTGTACTGAGCCGAATCCAACACTTGTTTGGAAAAAGCAGACATGCAAAAGTGGTTATCAGTAAGAAACATTTATATTAAGTTGAATGAAACAAAACCAATTATATGGTACCAGAAAATTACATAAACCTACACATAAAAGTTATATGATTGAGAAATTATTAGCGGAACATGGTCATACCTAGTCCTACGATTACCCCCTTACCATCCAGAATTAAACCAGATTGGGAAAATATGGGTGTCAGTAAAGAACTATGTTGCTACAAATAATACAACATTCAAATTAGACGATGTTAACACTTCTGCAGAAAATAATTTTGGAAGTGTGAGTGTGCAAGAATGGAAGAATATATGTGCAGTGTCGACAAACATAAGTGGGAATACATTATGGATAACAGAGAAGAAATAATTATTACAGTAGACGGCAGCGGTGAATCCGGTTCTAATCTATCGTCTGAACAAGAAGATGATTTCGTTGAAGACAATTTAGGTTGTTAACCATTAGAGGAATCTATATTGAATTATTTTACCATTTATTTGATTAATTGGCTGTTATTTTTTTTTATTGTATTTTATGTATTTTTCTTTGCTTCACAAATAATTTCAGAAACTAGAAAGTCATTAGATTTTTAAGTCATTTAGAAGTTATTTAAATTTTTATATTTTGTAAATCTAAATAAAATATGTTCATTTTCAAACACCATAAAAGTGAAAACTTATGTGACTTGCTTCGCAAAGTGAAAGCGTTAATTATAATTATAACCAAAGGTAAAGGTAGTACTTTAACTGATTAGGCATATAAAGTTGCCACTGTTGCTACTTTATCTGCCTACTCATATAAGATAACAAAATCAAACATTTCAGCAATATAATTTAATTATTATTTGTGATTTTCATCCATCATAACCATGGAAGAATTATTTCCAACGTATCACAATTTTACCTCAATCTTGAGTTTTTACATTTCTACTAAATTATTGTTTTCTAATTTTGTTACTTTTATTGCAGTATAAGTATTCGTTTGAAAATAAAATTTTATATGTTATTCGCAATAAAAGTGGCTTTATGTGCTTTGCCTGCTACCAGCCTCAACACATAAAGCTTCTATAAAAATATAATTAATATTTTTATTTGTTTATTTATTTCTTTTATTTCATACTGATGTCAAAAATAACATTTTTTGTATTCGCTCCCCAAACTGGTTACTTTGGAAACTGTCTAGGATCCTCAAAATGGCCATTTAGAGGCCTTGTACTTAAAGTCGTCATGGCAACATTTTAGCGGACTCACACATTAGTTGCCATGACGACTTTAAGTACAAGGCCTCTAAATGGCCATTTTGAGGATCCTAGACAGTTTCCAAAGTAACCAGTTTGGGGAGCGAAAAATACATTTTCGCGCGGCCTTCTAATATAATGCCGCGTTAATGGTAATTGAAACTTCATATTACAATGTTTGGAGAGCTAATACAAAAAAACGTTGTATGCAACACGTCCTCAAATGGCTTTAGAGGACTCATCTTCATATTACGGACTCGGCTGCGCTTCGCTCCGCCTCATCCGGAAACATTACGACTCGTCCCCTAAAGCCTTGCTTTGAGGACTAGTTACATAAACTACTATTTTCGGATTATTTATGGTACAAAAAATGGAACATTAAAATCCTTGTACTTTAAAGTAAAATTTTAAAGTTCAAGTACTTTAAAACTTATTTATTGTACAAAAAATAGAACATTAAAGTCCTAGTACTTTAAAGTAAAATTTTAAAGTTCAAGTACTTTAAAATTATACGTCAGTTGTTGACATAAAATTTGAAATGATTTACTACTTTTTATTTAAAATTCATTAAACTTGCAGTATGAAATAAACCGTTGTATTCACCACGAACGAAAAGTGTTTTTAAAGGTCCTCGCAAGTAATTCAAGTAAACAACTTTCTCGTCTTTAAAATGCCACTTTTCGTTCTAGATAAATAAACTACTATTAATATTATAACTTTTGAAGGGGAATACAATTTTTAGTTGTTTTATGCTTTAAAACAATAATTGTGATATAATTTGATCAAGTATTTCAGTAGTACCCCTCTATAATGGGTAAATTATTATTTAAACATTATTTGGAGCAATAAAACTTTGATAGTGATTTATTTACGTCCCAGTGTGTACATAATAAATAAATTAACAGTCCGTTAGCTGACATGCAGCCGCAAATCATAATCCCCTTTGGAAACTTCGCAGTTCCTTTAATGCCGTTTTTATGAAAAGCTTCTGATTTACTCTTTCTAATTCATCTAATATGGTCTCCAATGAAGTAATAAAAAAAGTTAGAACTGCTAAAATACAACTAAACACCATATAAAGATTAATTCATATGTATGGTCATTAAATTAAATAAGTGTATAATAACATCAGTAATAGCTTAACTAAAATTAATCACATATAGAAAAAATTGCATTCATGTCTAGACAAAACTTTTGAGAACCAAAACCTTCATTAGGTAAATCAGATAAGAGTACATTTACATTTTCTTAAAAAATCAACACGTTTTGTCCGAGTTTCTCTCTTTTCTATTAGAACGTGCCTATTGTCTGGACATTTTCTCTATTGAAAACCCATTTTATGTACCACTCGCCCAAAGGAATGTAATTTCTCAGTGAATTTAACACCCCCCTTCATTTTGTTCGACTTCGAATACAGCTTTCATTGTAGGTCTCTTTTTATGGCAAAGTCACACTTGGGATTACTTCTTCTTTATATTGATCGACAGATGACCTGGGGCAAGTTTAGTAATTTGTTTTTTTGGAGAAGTAAATTTTCTTCCGCCACTTTGTTGGGCTCCTCTAATAGTATTTAGGCCAACAGCGGTTGCTTTAGTCACTCGTTCTTGCAAAACGACTGAGAAAAATTGCAATAGTCGCTTTAGATTCTTTCACGTCCTTGACTACGAATTAGTTTCTTACGGTTACCCATAATGCAGGCAGCTCTATGAATAATTAAAATTTCCTTAAGAGACTACTTTACAAGTCAATATTTTATACTTGCATGTAACTTTGAAAACAGCAGTAGAGATGCACAATTTAGTCCTTGTAAATGGTTGAATAAAGGAACTCCAAAGAAAAAACGCTACAAACTTAACCATATCACGGGCAACGTGTTTTGGTTTCGACGCCGCAGGCAATAATGAGATTTAGAAAGAGCCATGCCACAGGCCTAAACATTTTCAATTACAAGTGCACAAATGTCAGGCTTGACTTTTAAGTTGGTCGACATTTCTATTTGCATCATAACCTCAAAAAGTTGTTTAATGACAATTATTGAAATTAGTTCTAATTGTAAGGGTCGGCATCTCCGATCCTTTTTGGTAATTATAATTAAAATATTATCAAGTGACCTTTGTAATATGTTATTTGGGTTGCCTGCTCCATTCTATCTGTTCGGCGGCCCGAGTATAGTAAGTTCATGTGCGCGAGTTTCGCGTCTCATCGCCTAAATAGCTAAAGAACTCTGCGCCTATGTCTTGGTGTTACGTTTGTGCTAGCTTTTAATTCAGTAACGTTGGGTGCGCGAGCTTCACTTTATTGTAGTACTGTTATCGCGCACTAACGCACTTTTTCCGGAGGGCGTATTTCTAAACTGTACTCTAATATGTAAAGTGTCGAGCCCACTGCGGCCGGCAACCCATAGTGTGTTGTTTATTAGCATAGCGCGTCCATCAGCTGGTGCCTAACGTAAGCAGTAACATAAGCTCGGCGGCACGATTTGCTACCCAGATGTAGTTATCAACCAATAGACGCATATTTAATTATTATTATTATTATTATTATTAAATTAAGGGACGTATTATTCCTATTCGACCTGTGCATGCTTTGTTTCAGATAACGCCTTTTACAGTGTAAAGATTGGTGTACGGCGAGACGTGAGAGATCAGAGCGTGCAGGTAGGTCCAGTGGTTGCGCAGTCTCGGCCCAAAGAGTCCCAATATTACCATTCCAGTATTTGCGATCACGAAATTGTTATTTGAGCTTGCAGCTCATGAGAATTCTTATCGACGAAGTATCTTGAATACTTCGCTCCCGTTTAACCGCCCAGGCCCGGTTATTCGAGTTAAGACAGGCTTGGTGGCGCCCTCATAATTTTGACGTACCCTATATATATGCCTCTACACGCTTGCCCAGAACGTATCGTGTGACTCAAGCCCGACTCCCTGAGCGTTCCAGCCGTGGCCTTTAGCCTGTTTCTAGCAAATCTCAGGGCAAGTGTGCCAGTTTTCCAGGACTGATTCCGTGGTGCGATGCTCACCTTGGGTGGGTGTCGTAAAGTTGTTTTAATACCGTAACAACTTGACTCACTGCGTACATACCTAGTCTTGTTACAGTTGCTAAACATTAAGCTTCCTACTGCTTCTCTATAGGGTACATTGTGAATTTCGTTACCAGTATCATTTTCTTTTGAAACTTGAAGCACTACGTTCGGATCGGCAGGAACAGCAGTTGGGTTGCAATCTTGCATGTTAAATTTCTTCAGAAGTCTGGTAATATAGCTCTCCTGGTTTAAAAAGATCCTCTTCTGGTCTTTGTTCCGTTTAATTTCGATTCCTACATAATATTCTGGGTTACAAATGGTAATTTCAAACCTGGCACCCATATCGTTCAATATGGTCTGAATAATTAAATCAGATTTACTTATAATCAGTCCATCATCAACGTAAAGCGCAAGAAAAACTTCGTCCCCTTCAAATTTGTCATAAAATACACACTTATCAGCTTCTAGTTGCTTAAAATTATATGTGGACATAAATTCAATGAATTTTATATAAAGACTCTTTTGTAGTCTGCATACCAAAGTTGAATCATCCTCAGCAAATCCTTCCGGCTGTTTCATGTAGATTTCTTCATGCAAATCGCCGTTGAGGAAAGCAGTTTTTACATAAAACTGTCTAATTTCTAATTCCTTGACAGCTGTCATTGCTAATAATAATCCAGCGTACATAAATCAAACAAGTAGAGACACTCACTGTCGGTCCCTTTGATGTCAAAATACCGATTAGGATGACCTTGAACGGCTCCTGGAGGGGTACTTTCAGATGGTATTAACAGATGGCGCCACTACTTTATCACATATGTTTGGTAGCAGAGCTACTAACTGGCTCTGATTGGTAGAATTTTGTGCTGCCATGCAATAGTCATGCTTAGAAATAACCCCCGAGTTACTGTCCAGGCACTCTAGACAGGTTTTGTCATTTGGAATGAGTGTCTCTACTTGTTTGATGTATGTACGCTGAATAATCTTACAGAATCATACCTAACCACAAGTGAAAAAGTGTCTTTATAGTCAATACCAGATTTTTGAGAATATCCTTTGGCACATAATCTAGCTTTGTATTTTTCAATTGTTCCATCAGGTTTACGTTTAACTTTATATACCCATTTACATCCTATTGCTTCTCGATTCTGTGTTAACTTTACAAGCTTCCATGTTCTATTTTTCTTTAACGAATTAATTTCTTGTTGCATAGCTTGTTGCCATTCATTTTTCTTGTCACTTGTCATAGCTTCTTCATACGTCTGTGGTTCATCAATTATCACTGTTGAGCATCCCATATCACAAGTATCATCTCCAAAACGAAGTGGTGGCTTTATGGTTTCTCGATTCCTGAGGCGACATAAATATTCCTCTGGATTTTCCTGTTCCTCTTCAGTGTTTGTTAATACTTCATCAGCATTATTATTTGAAGAATGTATATATTCTCCTGGTTTTTGAGCACGTAATTGAAGGTTTGTTTTAAAGGGTTTTCTGTGCTGCTTGCCAAGCTGACAACTTTGACAGAAAAAACTGTCCGTCTCTTTAATACTTACTCCAGGTAGATATCCTTTATCTGACATTTGTTTCAAAGTTTGAAAATTAACGTGACCTAACCTCTCGTGCCATAATAAAACTTGATTTACCTCTGCTGCATTTCCTTGTTGAATACGAGGCATTTCAAAGTGCATTTTATAATATTGGTTTGCTAGTTTTATACCTGAAACTACTAAGCTATGAGAGTTTCTAACTTCTATTGTATTTTTGCGAAACATAACGTCGCAATTCCTGTTTGACACTGCTCCCACTGAAAATAGATTTTTCTTTAACTTAGGAACATATAACGTATTTACCAGAGTACGTGGTACTCTTTTGCCATTTACTGATGCAATAATTTGAACCTTTCCGATTCCTTCTGCTTGTATAAAAGAATTGTCACCTATGTGAATTACTATTGAAGATAGAAGATGTTCAATATTGGTAAACCATTTCTTGTGCGAAGTTATATGCTTTGACGCTGCACTGTCAGCTAACCAAATATTTTCACAACCATCAGCACTAATATTTTTAATTTCTGCACTCAAAGCTTGATTTTTATTATGATGGTTACTACTACCTCCTTGACCTTGGTTTCTTAGTCATGATCTGCATTCGGACTTAAAGTGCCCTCTTTTTGAGCAATAAAAACACACTACATTTTTCTTACTTCTAAAATTATGTTTGTTAGCTTGCGACTGAGTTGTCTGAGTTTTAACTGCAGCAAAAGCAGTCGATACATCATCTGCTTCACGTAGTCAGAGTTTATCTCCAACATCTGCTAAGGCTTGTGCCATCGACTCGATCTTGCTAATATGTTGTGCAATGCTGCCTGTCTCAAACAAACGGTAATTGAAAAACTATTGTTTTAACATCACCGTGTTAACTGCTGACTTCTGTTCATGAATTATTTTTAATCTTGTCTAAATTTCGGCAGCTGTTTCACAGGAGTTGATATTAATAGCATTGCTTTTGCATTAAGGTCTTCCTATTTCTTCTTTAATTTGGTGTCGGATGTTTCTGCTGGACGTTCTATTTTTCCATTAACCAAATCTGCGATACCTTCAGCCTTGAAAATAATCTCCACCTGATACTTCCAAAGTTGAAAATTTTTTCCATCAAATTTCTGAATGTTTAGGGATCTAATCTTGTCCATCTTATTATTAAATATCCTCACTGTACTTTCCACAAGCAGATCAAGTAAGTGAAACCTGACGTGACAATGTGACACTTTTTAAATGTCAAACCTTCCCTTTACCAAAAACAGAGTTTTTATATCTGTCTTCCTGCTTTAACTTCCAAATCACTATTCTCTGTGGTCTGGGCCCATAACCTTTTAGTTATTGCAGTGTTTTAGTGATTATATGAAGCAGGAGTGAAAACACTCGTTCACATATATTTATTTATCAACTTGTTTACATCGCTATGGATAACCATTTATAACATTTACAACACTAGCACCGTCTATAAACAAAGCCTAAACAATAATCTCGATATGGAATGTAAAAGGACTTTCAATCAAACAACAAGAAGTACTACCGGAGGTAGACAGAATGACAAACGGTTTATAAAAATCGCGATAGAATTGTACTGACAAATAATGATAGTAGGAGTCTACGAAGTAAATGATGACGATCATACCAGAAAAAGAAACCTTTGACAAACTCTATAATATAATGTAAGGATAAACAGAAACCATAACGTCATTGTTTAGGAGACCTCAACAGTAGAGTTGGCAAAGCAAAAAATGATAAAGGGGTTGGAAGACTCCAAAGATTGGGGAGGAAGAACCAGCCAGAGGACAAAGATCAATAACTGATTGATTATTACTAAACAGAAAGCTAAAATAAAAGTAAATTATGTCAGAGTATTCAGACAGCCAGATTACGGCGAAACCATTATATGTAATGGAAAAATTCATCTGCATGGGACAAACAACAAAAAATATAGAGGTAAAGACAAACACAGAAGAACTCCAAGAAATAAAACAATACCACTATAAAATCGAACTATTACATCAGGAAAGCATAAGAAAATTATATCAGCCGTGCCTTGAAGAATGACTAAACTTAGAACTAAACGTTACCCCTACTGCACTACATGAACATATAACTGAATGTGTACAGTGTGTCCCAAATTGGACACTTTTGATAGGAAACATTCATTTCTAGAGGAGATAGTAAAAAAGTAACTTACATGTTACGGGCTCGTTTTTTGTGTAAAAATGCATGGCGAAAACCGCACATCGATATCTTGATCGCTTTAAAAGATACAGGGTGATTTTCAATTTGGGGCATTTTTGACTTACCCCCGTAACTTGCTTATTTGTAAATATTTTGTGTTTCTGCAAAAACATTCTTAAGGCACTTTTTTAAAAGGAATCGAATGGTATGCCTAGTGTTTTTGTAAAACAAATGGCGGAAAAGCTGTGACATAAACTTTCATTTTTACTTATGTTAAATTTTCGACTCACCCCCGTAACTTGCTTATTTGTGAATATTTTGTGTTACTGCAAAAACATTCTTAAGGCACTTTTTTAAAAGGAATCGAATGGTATGCTTAGTGGTTTTGTAAAACAAATGGCGGGGAAGCTGTGACATAAACTTCTATTTTTTTTTACCATAAGTAAAAACAAAAGTTTATGTCATAGCTTCCCTGCCATTTGTTTTACAAAAACATTAAGCATACCATTCGATTCCTTTTAAAAAAGTGCCTTAAGAATGTTTTTGCAGAAACACAAAATATTCACAAATAAGCAAGTTACAGGGGTGAGTCGAAAATTTACCATAAGTAAAAATAAAAGTTTATGTCATAGCTTCCCCGCCATTTGTTTTACAAAAACACTAAACATACCATTCGCTTCCTTTTAAAAAAGTGCCTTAAGAATGTTTTTGCAGAAACACAAAATATTTACAAATAAGCAAGTTACGGGGATGAGTCGAAAATGCACCAAATTGAAAATCACCCTGTATCTTTTAAAGAGATCAAGATATCGATGTGCAGTTTTCGCCATTCATTTTTACACAAAAAACGAGCCCGTAACATGTAAGTTAGTTTTTTACTATCTCCTCTAGAAATGAATGTGTCCTATCAAAAGTGTCCAATTTGGGACACACTGTACATGTGGTAGCTCATGAAGCGCTACAACTGAGACAATAAAAGAGGCTACAATATAAAAGTAAGAGAACAAGTAAAAGAACTAATTGAAATTAAAAAGCAAAAGTATGCAGAATGGCTAATGAACAAAACAGTTCACACAAAATCAGACAATACCCTTAGGTTTTGGAAAATTTGCAGAAACCGGGAGCAAAATAATAAATACCTGAATATTGTACACACAAATCATACTAAGAGAACCATGGGTTGAACACTATAAACAATAATTACTACACGGAAATATAAAACATAAGAAATAAATATTCAAGGTGTAATGAAAGCTATAAAAGAATAAAAAAACAACAGAGCATTAGGACTGGGGGAGTTAAAATAAAACTGTCGAAATTTGGAGAAGACAAACTAACTTCAATACTAATGAAGATATTTCAAAAAAATTGAGAAATGAGAAATTCCACTAGAATTGTGTATAGGTAGCATGTGTTTCATGAATATGTAAAAAGGGGGACAAGAAAGAATGTGGAAATAATAGAGGTACCTAAACGCATAATAGCAAGCACTTTTGGAAAAATTATAAAAACTAAAATACAAAAGGTTCCACATAATATGTTGTGGAAGGTGAGGTGTAAACCGAGATATCGAGTAGTGTTAGTGTTATTTTTAGTGATTAAAGACAAATATCCAAAATTAAGAACAAAATATACCTGGGAGACAAACAATTAAACGAAGAAGTAATAGAAAACAAAGCAACATGCATTTACCAAAAAACTACAATAAAATAAATAAGAGAAAATCACGTTCATAGAGGAAACAATGAAATAAAAAATATTAAACTCAAAACAGTGGGAGAAGTACATTAAAACACTTCAACGATGTTCCAATAAATAAGGGTAAAATAAATAATCTACATGGTAAAATTGATATCATACACGAAGAATTAAAAGCAGAAAATAAAAAATCAAAGAAATAAAAGTAAAACTGAAGAATACCATAAAAAACAAGAATTCAATATTGAACTAGAATGTATGGTATCCCCGAAATAATTAACAAAACAACCCTAAAATTAATCCAAGAATTTACAGAAGTACCTAACTAGGAAGATGCATATAATTGTAAGAAATAACGAGATCGATGAGCGACAAGAATAAAGAAATACGAAATTTTAATGAATCTGAAAAAACTACAAGCAGAGATCTTCCTCGTCTTGTTTTTCTTCGTGGTTCCCAATTAAGTATGGTTTTTGGCTAGTTCTCTGTCGGCATCCTCTCGACATGTTCATATCATGTACGATTTTCTAGATTTCTCATAATTCGTGACTTGATTTCCATTTCTTGCCATATTTTTCTGTTCGTCATTTGTCTTCTAAGGTAACTTGTAGGCATCAGAAAATGAAGTTCTACCGTTTCTTTTTCTTCCTTATTTTAATTGTTATTGGCCACGTTTCTCTCCCGTATATTGCTATATATTACACAATACAGTCGTAGATATGTTTTTTGCTTTTTTTGTAGATTTTTACTACATATAATTATATGTAAAGCTCTTGTTGATATTTTTTTCCATCCTAATCCTATATTATTGATGTCTCATTGTTCTTCTTGACGTTTGTTTAGTTTGGAGCTGTGATCTAGTTTATAGTAACCCTTGTTGGCCACTGTAATTCTCTGCACTGTTGTTATTACTGCTATTAATTAATATTCCCAGGTATAATATAAATTCCCACATTTTTTCAAAGTTATGTCTAATTAACACAATTGTTTTTTTATTTCCATGTATTTAGTTTTTGAAGAGTCTATTTTTAGACCTATGTCCTCTGCAGCTTTTTCTAGAGATGCGAAGGTTTCTTTAATGTCTGTTACCAATTATGTTAATGTCATCTGTGTACGCTAAGATTTGTATGCTCTTGTTAAAAATTGTTTCAGAGGTTTCGATGTTAGCTTGTTTTATCACTTTTTCCAGAGTTATGTTGAATAGTAGACATGAAAGGGTGTTGCCTTGTCGGAGGCCAATATTTGTGTTGAAGGAGGCTAATAAATTGTTTAGTATTTTTACTTTATTTTCCACTGTACTCATGGTCAGTTCAGTTGTTAATCTAATTAGGTATCTTTTTCTGCCGATTTCGTTTATAGCTGTATATAATTTTTGTCTTATCATGCTGTCATATGCCCCTTTAAAGTCAACAAAGAGACGGTGAGTGTTAGTTTTCATTTCCCATGTTTTCTGGATAATTTGGCGTAGGGAGCTTAACTGTTCTAATATGAATCTTCCTTTACGACACTGGCTTTTATCTTTTCCATTTTTCTCTTCTACTATAGGCTGCATTCTGTTAAGTTGTAAAGATTTTGTATGCTATATTAAGAAGCCTTATAGATCTACAGTTGCTCCACTCTGAATATCTGATTATTTTTTTTTGTTTTAGACAAATTATTCCAATGTTCCGATCGTTCGACATATTTGCTTGTTTTCAGATTTGTTTTATAAGTTGGTATACTCCTTTATTGAATTTCCACCTTTTTTAAATAGTTCTGCTGGTATTGTATGATTTTTTTGTTTACTACTTTTCTACCAAATTTACTTCTTGTTTTGTCGGTATTTGACAGTTGTCTTCTTTCTAATCTTCTTCGTCTGTTTCTTTTTTCTTTTTTTCTCATTTGATTTAATACGTCAACATAGTTGTGATTTTAATTTTTTTTTTAATTTATGATTTTACCTTTTTTATTTCTGAACATCCTCGTTCTTTTCTTATGTTGTTTATTTTCTTCTTAAGTTTGCCTCTTGCGTTGATGCTATTGTAGTTTTAGATTTTTTCAAGTTCTCGTTAAGTATTTTTAAGATTTAAATAGTTTCGTTTCATCCCTTTGAACGGTTTTGTATAATACTATGGTTTCTTTGTTGTGTTTTTGCAACATTAACTGATAGGCAGCATTTTTTCTTCGTGATTTTTTCATATCCATTAGTCTTTGTGCATTGTTTTCTGGTAAGCTAGTCAATTGTTTTCAATTGTACTTGCTCTTTTCTTTTGCTCAAGAAGGTACTTTTTCACATATTTATTTGCTTTTTTCTCATTTTCTAATGCTACTATGTTATACTTATTGCTGTGTTGTTCTTTTTCTTCTTAATTAGTGATAATTTTGCTTTTAATTTTACCTTATCACATACTGATCGGAGTCAATAGTGTAACCTCGTAGTGATCTTACATCTTGTATGTTTGAGGCCTACCTTGCATCTATATTGTAGTGGTCTATTGCATTTAGTGTTTTCCCATTTGGCGATTTCCATGTGTATGTGTATGGTTTAGTTTGTGTTGAAATTTTGTATCTGCAACTATTATATTATGCGATGCTACGAATTGTATCATCATTTTTCTATTTTTATCACTTATTTATGTGGGCTATGATTTCTTACAGTTGAGTGAAATGCTTTCTTCTCCGGTCTTTGTATTTTGGTCTTGTACAATTATTTTTTCGTCGTTTTTTGGACATTTTTGGTATGTTATTTCGAACTGTTCGTAGAATTCTGAGACTAGTTATAAAAAGTGTTCTTTAGTCTAATTATCCATATTCTATCATTTACTGCAGTAAGACCTAATATTAAGTGCCTTATCTTGTCCACTGTAGAAAATTGTGTAGTTTCTTATATCCAATATTCCATTTTCTTTCCATCTCATTTCTTGTATTGCCATGACATCTGCTTTACATCTATTGATGATTCCGGTGAGTGTCTGGAGTGCTGTGGGTTTATTAGCATTTTTACGTTCCAAGAGTATATATTTAAGTACAACTGATTTAGTTTTATGTTGAAGTGTGGTTAGTATTTCAACCAATATTTATATTGGTATTGTTTAGGTTGTTTGCTTGTGTATAATCATTGTCCGTTTGCGTGGCGTGGTTGTCATCATATGTTGGAATTGGGGTTATTTTGTTAATTTGGTGTGGTTCTTTGATGTTGTGGAGTATTCCTTTAGGAATGGTTGTAATAGTATTTGGAAGAGTTCTGTACATTTTCCTTTTCTTCTGGTTGTTTGTTTTTTGGTGTTTGTTCTTTGATTTTTTTTGTGTTGCGTATTACTAATGTATCTGATATTAGGGGGCGAGTCTTGACTACCTCTTTTTTCTGCAGTATTTTTCTTGATGATTTTTCTAGAAATTTGTTCTAGCTGTTCTAATGTGTGCTCATCTTTTATTCTTAATTTGTTGTTTTTAATTATTGCACTGTATTCATTATGGCTTCTATTAGGTGTTTCTTCAGTTTTTTTTTTATAATGTTTTCACTTACTCCTATCGCTGTTGCTTGTAGTTTTTTCAGATTCATTAAAATTTCGTATTTCTTTATTCTTGTCGCTCATCGATCTCGTTATTTCTTACAATTATATGCATCTTCCTAGTTAGGTACTTCTGTAAATTCTTGGATTAATTTTAGGGTTGTTTTGTTAATTATTTCGGGGATACCGTAAATTCTAGTTCAATATTCAATAATTAAAAACAACAAATTAAGAATAAAAGATGAGCACACATTAGAACAGCTAGAACAAATTTCTAGAAAAATCATCAAGAAAAATACTGCAGAAAAAAGAGGTAGTCAAGACTCGCCCCCTAATATCAGATACATTAGTAATACGCAACACAAAAAAAATCAAAGAACAAACACCAAAAAACAAACAACCAGAAGAAAAGGAAAATGTACAGAACTCTTCCAAATACTATTACAACCATTCCTAAAGGAATACTCCACAACATCAAAGAACCACACCAAATTAACAAAATAACCCCAATTCCAACATATGATGACAACCACGCCACGCAAACGGACAATGATTATACACAAGCAAACAACCTAAACAATACCAATATAAATATTGGTTGAAATACTAACCACACTTCAACATAAAACTAAATCAGTTGTACTTAAATATATACTCTTGGAACGTAAAAATGCTAATAAACCCACAGCACTCCAGACACTCACCGGAATCATCAATAGATGTAAAGCAGATGTCATGGCAATACAAGAAATGAGATGGAAAGAAAATGGAATATTGGATATAAGAAACTACACAATTTTCTACAGTGGACAAGATAAGGCACTTAATATTAGGTCTTACTGCAGTAAATGATAGAATATGGATAATTAGACTAAAGAACACTTTTTATAACTAGTCTCAGAATTCTACGAACAGTTCGAAATAACATACCAAAAATGTCCAAAAAACGACGAAAAAATAATTGTACAAGACCAAAATACAAAGACCGGAGAAGAAAGCATTTCACTCAACTGTAAGAAATCATAGCCCACATAAATAAGTGATAAAAATAGAAAAATGATGATACAATTCGTAGCATCGCATAATATAATAGTTGCAGATACAAAATTTCAACACAAACTAAACCATACACATACACATGGAAATCACCAAATGGGAAAACACTAAATGCAATAGACCACTACAATATAGATGCAAGGTAGGCCTCAAACATACAAGATGTAAGATCACTACGAGGTTACACTATTGACTCCGATCAGTATGTGATAAGGGTAAAATTAAAAGCAAAATTATCACTAATTAAGAAGAAAAAGAACAACACAGCAATAAGTATAACATAGTAGCATTAGAAAATGAGAAAAAAGCAAATAAATATGTGAAAAAGTACCTTCTTGAGCAAAAGAAAAGAGCAAGTACAATTGAAAACAATTGACTAGCTTGCCAGAAAACAATGCACAAAGACTAATGGATATGAAAAAATCACGAAGAAAAAATGCTGCCTATCAGTTAATGTTGCAAAAACACAACAAAGAAACCATAGTATTATACAAAACCGTTCAAAGGGATGAAACGAAACTATTTAAATCTTAAAAATACTTAACGAGAACTTGAAAAAATCTAAAACTACAATAGCATCAACGCAAGAGGCAAACTTAAGAAGAAAATAAACAACATAAGAAAAGAACGAAGATGTTCAGAAATAAAAAAGGTAAAATCATAAATTAAAAAAAAATTAAAATCACAACTATGTTGACGTATTAAATCAAATGAGAAAAAAAGAAAAAAGAAACAGACGAAGAAGATTAGAAAGAAGACAACTGTCAAATACCGACAAAACAAGAAGTAAATTTGGTAGAAAAGTAGTAAACAAAAAAATCATACAATACCAGCAGAACTATTTAAAAAAGGTGGAAATTCAATAAAGGAGTATACCAACTTATAAAACAAATCTGAAAACAAGCAAATATGTCGAACGATCGGAACATTGGAATAATTTGTCTAAAACAAAAAAAAATAATCAGATATTCAGAGTGGAGCAACTGTAGATCTATAAGGCTTCTTAATATAGCATACAAAATCTTTACAACTTAACAGAATGCAGCCTATAGTAGAAGAGAAAAATGGAAAAGATAAAAGCCAGTGTCGTAAAGGAAGATTCATATTAGAACAGTTAAGCTCCCTACGCCAAATTATCCAGAAAACATGGGAAATGAAAACTAACACTCACCGTCTCTTTGTTGACTTTAAAGGGGCATATGACAGCATGATAAGACAAAAATTATATACAGCTATAAACGAAATCGGCAGAAAAAGATACCTAATTAGATTAACAACTGAACTGACCATGAGTACAGTGGAAAATAAAGTAAAAATACTAAACAATTTATTAGCCTCCTTCAACACAAATATTGGCCTCCGACAAGGCAACACCCTTTCATGTCTACTATTCAACATAACTCTGGAAAAAGTGATAAAACAAGCTAACATCGAAACCTCTGAAACAATTTTTAACAAGAGCATACAAATCTTAGCGTACACAGATGACATTAACATAATTGGTAACAGACATTAAAGAAACCTTCGCATCTCTAGAAAAAGCTGCAGAGGACATAGGTCTAAAAATAGACTCTTCAAAAACTAAATACATGGAAATAAAAAAACAATTGTGTTAATTAGACATAACTTTGAAAAAATGTGGGAATTTATATTATACCTGGGAATATTAATTAATAGCAGTAATAACAACAGTGCAGAGAATTACAGTGGCCAACAAGGGTTACTATAAACTAGATCACAGCTCCAAACTAAACAAACGTCAAGAAGAACAATGAGACATCAATAATATAGGATTAGGATGGAAAAAAATATCAACAAGAGCTTTACATATAATTATATGTAGTAAAAATCTACAAAAAAAGCAAAAAACATATCTACGACTGTATTGTGTAATATATAGCAATATACGGGAGAGAAACGTGGCCAATAACAATTAAAATAAGGAAGAAAAAGAAACGGTAGAACTTCATTTTCTGATGCCTACAAGTTACCTTAGAAGACAAATGACGAACAGAAAAATATGGCAAGAAATGAAAATCAAGTCACGAATTATGAGAAATCTAGAAAATCGTACATGATATGAACATGTCAAGAGGATGCCGACAGAGAACTAGCCAAAAAACATACTTAATTGGGAACCACGAAGAAAAACAAGACGAGGAAGATCACCTCTTAAATGAAAGCCATATATCAATAATATAATGGAAGAAAGAGACATTGCAGTGAGAAATTATGAAGACGAATATTTTTGGAAGCTGAAGACGGCGAACCCAAGGAGGAAAAAACAAAGAAGATGTTAGATAATGTATGTTAGGTTAAGTTTCTTACGAAAAGTACTAGAACAATTAATAGTGAGTAAGCTTAAACAAAAACTGAGGGGAAATGAAGACCTATCTGAAAACTTGTTCGCTTGCATGGCAGATTCATCATTCCACCAGCATGCAAGGTTTAAAAAATTGCAAAAGCTGAAAAGGAAGAGCTCATAGAACAAGAAAACTGTGCATTTGTTACTCTAGACATTAACAACACCTTTGGATCACTGCAGTGGAAAGAAATTGTCAGAGAACTAGAGAGACGACACTTAAGCTATCGCTTTGTCACTACAGAATAATATGATAAAAACAATGAAATGACAGTGGGAGTCCCATGTTGGTTTTCGTACCGATCTACCTGTGGAATGTAGTATATAACAGAGTGCTGAAAACGAAGATGCCTGAGGGAGTTGTAATTTTAGCTTATACAGACGGCCTGGTCATAGTAGCCACTGTCAAAAAAGAAGAACTAGTACGATCAGTTAACATGGCATTGAACAAGTTTAGTTGCTGGCTACAACATAAAGGGCTACAATTGGCTCCTGAGAAGACTGGCGTGGAGATACTCAATAAAGAAAAAGTGTAAATGACGATATGGGGCGAAAACATCCAAGAAAACAGTGACCTTCCTGGTGAGAGAAAGGGCAAATTAATGGCTGTTGTGTTGACATTCACATCACAAAAACTAAATTAAAACAAATTATTTATAGATGTAACGCCCACGACAAGAGCAATATAAAAATATTGACAGATAGGGAAGCAACAGTGGAAAAGCGACAGAGTAGATGGGACGAATGGAGAGCATGCCACTGGACGCACAGACTACTGCCAAATGCATATACGAAACTGGATCAAACGATAGCATGGGGAGAACGACTACCATTTAACTCAGGCCCCAACAAGATATGGATGCTTTATGAACTATCTACAATGTAACAGATAGTCAAGACACCGAAACATGCGTATATTGTGAGGCTGAGGTTAACGTTACTAAACATACTCTTTGAGTGTCTGAAATGGGAAAGAACGAGACAAAGTCTGGAAAATGTGATTGACATTATACCGGAAAACCAAGAAAAGCACAGAAAGAGAAGTATGGAAGGTCGAACTAATAAAGAGACAATAAAAAGTGATGAAAAGAAGGAAGACAACAAGTGAAGTTGAATAGAAAGAGGGGTTTTAGTTAATAGGAATTTCGAAAAAGCATTGGGCTAGCTGAAGGCCTTTCGATGATATCCCCTCCTTCACGATGTCACAAATACAAACCGATAAACGTATCAAATCTTACCTCATATATTAATTAGTAAGATACCCATTAGCTACCTATCAAATTATCGGTAGAGTGTCATAGGTTCGATCAAAAGACCAAAGTTTATAATATTCACAATTACTTATTGGGTGCCAGGCTCTTTAAAACATGTATCTTTCAAATACTACAATAGAGCCCCTCAAAGTATCCGTTAACAAGGAATAATAACAAATTGAAACCTCAATAATTTAATGTAGAATGTCAAAGCATATTTATAATAACAATTATATAAATTATTTACTTATTGTCAATATTTATATCCATAACAAATCAATATTATCCAACCAAAATTGTCATTCATTCGACACTATTTCCGTTAGGTAATGAAGCAATCACATCACTGTAATGGAAGTTCATTACACCACTAGTGACGCAATGAGCTTCATTACATAACAGAAATAGTGTCAAATGAGGGACGTAATAAGTTACTTATCCCACTGGAGTAGATAATAGTATATTACATACCGAGGTGGGAAGTGTTTCATTACTGACGAGAGATTAGGTAGTTTACCGAGACGCGTAGCGTCGAAGTTAACTTTATCTCGAGACAGGGATTAAACTTTCCACCGTGGTATGTATACTATTTTATTTGCAATCATCTAATTTTAAAAATAACTACAATTGAATTCTGAATAATAGATATCTTGATGTAGCTAATATTTTTGTTACCATGAAAACAACCCACTCAATGTTTTGTTACCATGGAAACACCCCACTCTTCAGGTATGTAATATTTTTCGGGGTATGTAATAATTTCCTGGCTAGTTTCAAGTAATCATCTAGTTCCCAGCTGTTGTCATGTCATGAAATTGACACATTACAATGTGATTGCGAATAATAGTATATTACATACCGAGGTGGGAAGTGTTTCATTACTGACGAGAGATTAGGTAGTTTACCGAGACGCGTAGCGTCGAAGTTAACTTTATCTCGAGACAGGGATGAAACTTTCCACCGTGGTATGTATACTGTTTTATTTGCAATCATCTAATTTTAAAAATAACTACAATTGAATTCTGAATAATAGATATCTTGATGTAGCTAATATTTTTGTTACCATGAAAACAACCCACTCAATGTTTTGTTACCATGGAAACACCCCACTCTTCAGGTATGTAATATTTTTCGGGGTATGTAATAATTTCCTGGCTAGTTTCAAGTAATCATCTAGTTCCCAGCTGTTGTCATGTCATGAAATTGACACATTACAATGTGATTGCGAATAAACTCTATTATAAGTTTGTTCACAGCTAAATTCTAAATGTCAACTGTCAAAATATTTACAAAAAGTTCCATTATTCTAAATTCACCATCTCTCTAATACATAACCTTGTAGCGATCAATCTCGCTCATACAGAAGTGTGCAACAACGACCAAACAAATCTGCTGGTACATAAACGTAAAAAGAAAACCAAATTGAACGAAATACCAGCGGCTCACGAAGAAATACCACGTCTATTGTATTAGACCGCCATAAAAAACCTCTTGTATTCGACTGCCATATAAAAAACAGCCTAAAGATGTCATTTGACTATATTGAAATAGTAAACATTATATGCCTTTTAGGAGAATCTCTAATGATTCAATGCAGAGAACACCAAAAATGGGGACTCGGCTCATAGAAATAACTTTTGTTAAAACAGTGTTTGTACACTAATGTTTACCTTTGTTATCTTTCAATTCCGCATATTTTGTTGCGAAATAAATTGCCAACCTCCTTAAAATCCCCTAACATATGTAAATATTAACCACCAGAATTCTCAGGCAAGTACAAAATATACTTGTCGTCTAAATTAGTTGCCTAATGAGAAGGCGCAAAATGTCTATAATTTAATGTTTTAAAAACGTAACAAGGAGAAAAAAGGTTAGGTTAAGTTTTAAGTTAATGTATTATTTAAATTGGATTTATAAAATAATGGATATTTGTGCCGGTGTACGGCTAGAGATTAAATTCCATCCAATGCGCAAGCTGATAAACAGGGAAATGACAGTACTGTGTTTATACGGTTTATAGTGTTAAATAGCATTTCCAATGAGGTATTATCATTTCAAAGAAATTTCTTTAAAGAATATTCCCGGAAAGGAGAATCATCTCAAGAATATTCTGAGGCAGAAAATTCCCGTGATAATAAAGTATTGAAAACAAAAGAATATTCTTGTTCGTGAGTGTAAAAGCAAACGTTTACATTAAAATGCATATCAAAGTTTTGAGTTGTCATTAAGGCGTATTATCAAGTAGCCATGATCACAAAAATAATAGATCGTCATTGTGATCTAGTAAAAAGCCATGATAAATTAATTAATGACATAGAAATGTTTTCTTTTGTGTTTATGAAAATGCGGTGTCATACAAATTCTCCAATGCTGTAATGTGCGTTGTCATGGAATTTCGTAAAACCAAAAAAAAATATTATCCATTTATTTGACATTCGCACTGTCAAACTGACAGTATGTTGGCACCACTGCTATTTTTCACATTTTAACAATTAAATTAATGTACAGTCTAATAAAAAACACATTATTTTGGAAGTACAGGGTGTCCAAAAAATGGCGGATTAACTCTACAGTGCGTTACTTGGGGATGCCTAATGAACCATGGAAAAATATGAAAAAAATTCCCTGGGCTGTATTTTTCGAAATATTTCTGGTCAAAGGTGGGTAATGAAATCCATTTATTTAAATAACTAGTGTATAATTATAGTGTCAAATATATCTGGGACTTATTAAAATATCTGTTTTTTTAATATTCTTGGGATTTAACTAAATTGTTTTCAATATTTAAGTATTTTAAAAAACTGATTTCCTGTTGAGTTTGTCAATTACTAAATATGGCAAACAGGCTTGGTACAATAATAATATACGAAATCAAGCTTGGCATTGAAATATTTGTTGTATGAATAATATGTTGGTGGCACTGTAAGTTCATGTCAAATTCGATGTTAGCAGGTTAGGTTTTGCGACAGTTTGTGTCAAAACTGACGCAAAACCTAACCTACTAACCTCAAATTTGACATAGACTTACAGTGTCACCAACATATTAACAACTTACTATGGATACATTTTTGTTGTTGTTGTTGTTTGTTAATGGACAAGGTCTAGGCATGCAGAGTACCAGGTACCTTAGACACCGACTGCTTTGGTGATTGAGAAATTGTTGCAGTATCAATGTTGCCAGATTTATTTTTATTAATTTCGAAATATTTCGAAAAATACGGCCCAGGGATTTTTTTTCATATTTTTCCAGGGTTCATAAGACATCCCTCAGTAACGCACCGTAGAGTTAATCCGCCATTTTTTGGACACCCTGTATAGTCAACAATTTTTTTTTAAATTGGCACTGACAGTGCGGATGTCAAGTAAATGGATAATATGTCACCAACGTCATTAATTGATTTATCATTGTTGTTTATTAGATGACAATCACTACCCATTGTTTTTGTGATCATGGCTACTTGATAATTGCACATCTTAATGACAGCCCAAAGCTTTGATAGACATTTTGCGGTAAACGGTTGCTTTTACGCTTATGACCTAAGAGTACCTTATATTTACGCTTTTTAATTCCATTTCAGATTAAAACCTACAATTTTTAAAAATGACAGCTAACAAAGCTAGAGCTAAAACAAAAATTTAAAGGTAGATAAAGTGCTTTTAACAGTCAAGTCTAGTTTATAAAAAAAATCTCATTAGTCCAGTACATAATAGTAAGCATTTGTGCCGAAGTTGAAATCAATATATTTCTATTTGTGGAAATTAACACGAAAAGGGGAAAATAAAAAAATGAACTTTAGGGCCCTATACATTCGTACTGGAGGGGCTTTGTACTAAGATATATTAAGTTTAATCAGTTTATTATAACCTAAGGAATCTATTATCGATTGGTGTCCTATTCTTTTTGAAACACCCTGTATAATGTCATGCACCACAGCAGCTGTTTAAATTTTATTTCATGCACAACCTTTCATTATACGGTTTCCTTCTATTTGTCACACCTTTTAAGAAAGCATAATTTGCTAAAAATTGCCAAAATATCTCTTTAGTATTGATATCTTGCGTGAATCTTAAAAATTCAGTCATTAAAATTAGTCATCTCTGGCCTGCTAACAATTTCACTTACAACCAATACTAATGAGTGCATTAGACAACAATACTTACATAGTCAACCCGATCTTCTGCTAGCCAATGAAATGACTTAAGAAAAAGCAATAACGTAAATAAGGCGACGAACTTCGGATTAAAATCGTCTCGAAACACTGTAAATGCCAAACAAGTTTCTGTTATAGCATACCAAGCTCTCTCCATTAAATGCTGCAAACGAAAACACCGATTTAACTTTTAAACTCCGTTTTGGGCATTAACAAACCTCAAATTCTGCCGTTCGCAGTTGTCCAAAGAAAACCTTCCGCATTAATTTTCCGGCCAGTAGAACAAAAATGAAAGCCTGGATATATATTACCTGCAAAAGAAGAGCCTAGAAAGTTGTATTTTAAAATAATCCAACACTTACAGCCATACTGGGATTAGATTTTGTTATATACACGACAGAAGGGTAGAATTGTTTCTTCTGGTAGTAGGCATTCGCAAGAACAACAGTAGTAAGGGCTACACTAAGAAAAGATATTGCTGCGGCCCGCATTTTCCCAAAATGTCTGGTAACACTCTCAATTTTGATTTTTGTTTTTCTTTACGTGATGTGTCAACGTACTGTCAAAACATACAGTGCAATCTTGCGGCAATCGGCAAAACAAGCGTGGGACTCTCTAATTGGTTCGTTCGCGACATATTCGCACGAGGCACGAGTGTCAACATTTCAAAACTGTTCGTAAGCGAGATCGCAGCATACTGTGGAACAAAAGACGAAACGCCCAAATTTTTAACTGCGATTCTAAATTGTAAACAAAAGAAAACTACGATGCCATATTGCCCCAAAAGAAAATTAGAAGTAAACCTGAGTGCTGTAGCAAATACGCCATGAATTTCGACGAGAGTTGCGGCGCTTTTTTTGATTTACTCGGTAATTTGCGATCAGTTTATAATAACAGAAAATGTTCAATCGTTGGTTTCAGAACAAGCAAAAGTAAAGAATCTGCTGCTAAACGACACGTGCAGGACATTGGCGGATAAATATATTTTAGCCGTGATTTTCTACTATTTTAGAAGAGCAAAAATGACCAGAAGTGAATACAACTGCAGAAATTTTTTTCTTGCATTGTGAGTATAATATTTGTAACGGGTGTTCATAAACAGTCGTCATCCCAGTTGCTTTGAAAAACAAAATGTTATATCTTTGATTAATTCGTGCAACACAATGAAACGTCATTGAGTACTGTCATAGCGCAGTTTTTCTCAATTATAATAGACATACGTCTTTGAAGTCAAAACCTACTGGGATGACGACTGTTTATGAACACCCGTTAGTTATTGCAAAAAGTTAGGCAAAGCAACGTAATGTGTTCAAAAACTACTAAATTATGCTGTTGATTCCGGATACAAAATCGATTTGATATACAATGACATTATTTGGTACTTTCCTCCGGACCTTCAAATTTCGATATACTGGGGTCACCTAGGTGGGTGATTCTTTGAAGATTCTCGGTTCAAAGATGCTGCGTCGTTCTAGCTGGTTTAGATAAGTTGCAGTATTTCAAAACTGCACCCATTACTTTTTTGCTATTCAAAACAATGTACATGCAGTTTTAACAGGTGTAAAGTAACAGTAACAATACATAACTGCATAATACAGTGTTGGGCAACTATGGTGGTTCTAAAACTATGAGAGTTAGATAAATATTTAAATATTGTGTAAAATTGCTCCACATTTTAGCATGCACCAAACTGGGAGCAGCCGTTTTTCAACATGTTGGGCAGGGGAAGCCTAAATAGTTTGGTGCCTTATTGTTAACCCCTTCAAGGTTTAACCTTTAATCGTGGTGAATTGTCTTTATCTTATATTCGTAATAACTAGACTCCTTAAGCTATGTAAGTGTAACAATAATTAGATAAGGTTCGTTTTATTACTTAGATATTTTAGTTGCCTGAAGATGACCTGTCATCGAAACATCTCGCAACTTCATTCTAACTTCATTTTGGAAAATATAGGTATCTATGTTATCTCCAAAGCAGTTAACATTAGACCCATACAACTGTATATCAAGATGATTACTATTTCAATTCAAAAATTGTCAGCTACCCAACTAGGGAATTCCATTTAAAAGAAGTAAGTTCGCTACACTTTATTGAGCCACCCTGTATAATCAAAAGTATTTTAGTAATGTACACCACCTTAGTACCTACAACTTTTATATACACAATATTTATATCACTCTCATAGTTTTAGAAATATCTCCCACCCCTCCATCGTTGCGGGACCTGTATTGTAATGGTAAATCTTTGGCAACCAACAGTTTGATCTATCGCATTATTGCAGGCAAAAAAAATACAGTCTTTATACTGAATAATATTAATTGGGGCGCAACTACGTTCCCAAATTTAGCCTTTTGTAAAGAAGAATAATGAAGGATAGGCAGAAAAGAAGAGACATTAAATTAGTGAATCAAACTGAAATGGTAGATTCCTCATGCCAAAAGAAGACAAAAGGTCTATCTGAATTATGTACTTAACCAAACGGTTACCTAGATACAGGCTGTTGCTTGTTGCAAAAGCAAAATAATTGTTTCCAATTATTAACAATAACAAGGCCTATCAAGTGTAGCCATAAGTTCACCAAAACAAAATGTGCGTTAAATCTGACAGATATTCATTAGTAGTTAGTTAGTATCAGTTTTGGAGAGACTGTTGTCAGGCAAGTAGGCCTTCATAGGTTCTTTTTGTCAACCCCATGGATACGATCTAGGCATGCAGAGTACCAGGTACCGGCTAAACTGCAATATAGCGTCCCCAGTCTTTGCGCAAGCGCAATGGTTTTGCAAGTCAGCGGCTCTCAACCCATCGTTTCTATGGATCAGAACTGGCAAAGTACTAGTGAAAGGTACGATTTTGCGAAGGCCAGTTCCGAACGACTAAAATGCAGTAACATAGACCACTTCTGCCTCACGCGTAGGAGCTATAATTTTAGGTTAGCTGCAGTTTAAGATTTGTGTGTACGTAATACACAATGTTCTATCATTTGTTTGGAAACCACTGCTTTTCGGGGGTTTTCTGCTCTTGCGCGGCAAACATCAAACCTAGTGGGGTCGCTATATTGAAGTTTTCTCCAGGTACTTTAGTCCTACTTGGAATTTTGCCGAGACTAAGGAGTTCCAACCCTAGCAAGGAATTGTTTACATTACACGTCGTCGTAACATGGGACACGGCTTTACGTCACTGCCGAATGATGGCGTTCTGTAGAGATTTTTATCCGCATTTTTTAATTTTTTAAAAACCTCACTGGGAGCGGGGATTGAACTCTAGACCCTTAGATCAGTAGGCAGAATACTTAACCACTGAGCTATGGAGCCTGGCATTCATTAGTAGAACGTCATGTGTGTTTTGTAAATGTTCTAATAATCGATTTGTTTTGATTGTTAAACTGTACCTACATTAATTACTCGCTGGAGGGGTTTACTTCAGAGAAGTATGCTGATATGGTGTTTATTTACGGGTATTCTGTCAGAAACGCACATGGTGCAGCTAGAGAATACCGCGAAAGGTATCCAAATTGTAGTCACCCAGCCTATGGAGTTTTTACAAGAACGTTTCAACGCTTAAGAGAGACTGGATCCACAAATCCATTGAGTAATTTGTGTGGAGTTTGACAACTGCATGGTGTTCAAGACGAAGAAACTGTTATAGACGCCGTTCTTGATGATCCTTCTACAAGTACCACAATCTATGGTCTGGTGGACAATTCATCGAAAGGAATTGCACCCATACCATTTACAATGTTTGCAAGCTCTTCAGCCTGGAGATACTGATCGTCGTTTGATATTTTGCCACTGGTTAGTAAATAAAACGACTGAAAATCCCAACTTTGTGACAACCATTCTATGGACCAATCAGGCGCAATTTTGTAGAGATGGAATTAACAATACTCATAATGCTCATGTATGGTCGCTGGAAAATCCACATCAGTCTAGAGAAGCACGATTTCAACAACGTTTTTCAATAAACATTCGGTCCGGAATTTGCAATAATCACCTCCTGGACGTTGAAACTTATGCTCTCCCTATCACTGTAAATGTACAGCAACTGAAATTGTTATTAATAAACAGGAAATAATAGTGCTAGCATGCAATGGTAACAAAGAAATATTTTTACAATTATTAGAGAAGCTCATTACATCTATTCAGAACGAAAACAAAATAATATTAGGTGGCGATTTTAATATTGAGTTAACAAAAGATAATAAATACAAAACGGAACTTTTATCACTTCTTGATTCTTTCGGTATATATAAACACATAAAAGATGATACATGCGTAACTAATAACACAAATAGTTGTATAGATAATATATTTAGCAATGTTGAATCTCAGGTTGAATGTCCTGTAAAGAACTATGTAATTTCAAATCATGTTTCAGATCATATGGCCCAAAAAATTTGCTTTAATCTAAAAACAAGCAAAAATGCTACAAATAAAAATGTTAGAATGTATAAAGAGGAAGCAATACTAGAGTTTCTTAGCGATTTAAGGGAACAAACATGGAATTTGGTTTACTATTTTGAAAATTCAAAAGTTAATGAACAATGGGATTGCTTCCTCAATGTTTTTTTGGAATTGTTTAACATTCACTTTCCCAAAAAAATAATGAAAAATAAATCAAAAATAAATAATTTATACAATAATCCAGAATTAGTAACTTGCAAACAATCGCTAGATTTTTTATTAATGTTAAGTAACAGGGACTCTAATTTTAAAGATATGTATAAAATAAAAAAAAATACGATGAACTATTAATTCAAACTCGAAAAGAAAACTATAATAAAAAAATTGTTTCTTCAGACAATACAAATAGAGCGATGTGGACTGTGTGCAATGAAATTAAGGGAAACTCAAAAAAAAATAATGACTGCAAGATACCTGGATCTCCTGAAACAATAGCAAATGATCACAACAAATATTTAATAAATCTCATTCCCAATCTTTTTAAAACCAACACTGTCACAGCAAATTTTAGCTGCAATATATATATATGGCGTTTCATTCTGGGTAGAATATTGCCTCTTCTTTCCGAAGTAAATAATCCACTTTCTGGGGTGGATTAGACCCCTGATTGTCAGTCTTCCTTTTTCCCTCTAGAGTTTCTGATCAGTTTTTGTTTCTGTTACTATCTTTCTCCATGTTACTCTGTTTTTTGCTTTCTCCTTCCATTTCTTTATGTTCATACTTCTTAAATTGTTTTCCACTGCTTCGTACCATCTATTTCTTGGTCTCCCCCTTGGCCTGTTCAGATCAGGTTTCCATGTTGTAATTCTTTTGATTATTTTTGTATCTTCCGCTCTCCATATATGACCAAGCCATCCAATCCTGTGAGCCTTCATTATCTTCACGATATCCTCTCCTTCCATTATTTCTAAAATTTCGTGATTCATGTATTGTCTGTGCTCCCCGTCATCCATTCTTTTTGTTCCCATTATCGTTCTTATTACCTTCCTTTCAAATATTCGCAATTGTTCTTCTTCTTTTTGTGTTGAACACATTACTTCTGCCGCGTATAATACCACTGGTCTTATTAAGCTTCTATAAATTCGTATTTTAGTCTTTGTGTTGATTTTTCTACTCTTCAGCGTGTCGCGATTTGCATAATATGCTTTATACCCCATCTGGATTCTCTCTTTTATCTCATCGCTGCGATCATTATTGTGTGTTAGTTGTATTCCTAAATAATTATACGATCGTACTTTTTCAAAAGTGTATTTTTCTATTTTCACTTCCTTAGTGTCATCTATTACTCCTCTCTGACATTTCATATATTTGGTTTTATCTTTATTTAGTTCAAGCCCTACTTCCTTTGCTTCCCTTTCTAAACTTATAAACACTTCCTTTAATTTATTCCAGCTTCTTGATATAATTACTATATCATCTGCATAGGCTATGATTTGTGCCTCTTTATTTATTATACTTCCTTGTACATTTACTCCTCTTATTGCCTCTTCTAATATATATATATAAATCAGCACTGCAGGCCTATAGGCCTATGGCTTGTATCTTCTTTTTCCATAACTTTCTGTTCTTGGCCATTGCTTCCCATTCCATCGTTAGCTCGAGGTGTTGTAGGTCCTCTCTTACGCCCTCCCACCACGTTTTTCTTGGCCTTCCTCTCCTATTTCTTCCACTTATCTCCATTCTGTACATTTTCTTCGTTAGGTCTTCATCTTCTAGTCTTGTTACATGTCCCAGCCATTTTAACCTATTTTGCTGTACAACTGTTCTGATACTCTTCTCCTGGTATATGTCTGCTAGCTCCTTATTTGTTCTTCTTCTCCATTCTTCATTTTCTTTAATACCCCCAAACATTGTCCTTAGTACCTTCCTCTCCCATATTTCTAACATGCTCCCAATTTCTTCTGTTAACACCCACGTTTCACTCGCGAAGGTCACTATGGGTCTTATAACTGTTTTGTATATACGCACTTTTGTACGTCTTGATATGTTTTTATCACTTAGTATGTTCTTTAAGGCCCCCACACATCTCGATCCCGCTGTTATTCTTCTCTGTATGTCACTTTTGTAATTACCCTCACTTGTAATCTCCGCCCCCAAATACACCACTTGATTTGTTATGTTCAGAATGTACTGCTTGTTTGTATCTAGTGCTCTCACTGTGAGATTTTGTGTTTCCTCCTGCTTCCTATTCCCTAAAATCATATACTTTGATTTCTCTTCATTTATCTCCAATCCCACTTTTAACGCTTGTCGCTCTATCTTTTTAAACACCATTTTAAGCTCTTCTTTCGTTTTCGCAAATAACACTACATCATCTGCATATGCCAAACATTGTACTGAGTCCTTAAGTATATTTTTTTCTGTATTTAGCTCTCCTTTCCTAAGCACGTTTTCCAGCACTATGTTGAACAGCGTTGTAGATAAAGGGTCTCCTTGTTTTAAACCTAAATTGCTTTCCTCTGTTCTCGATTCCCATCCTTGAAATCGGATCTTAAACTTTGTGCTCTCTTCTAATGCCAGATTAAAAAGTGTGGTTGACAGTGTATCTCCCTGGCGTACTCCCTTGTTGATTTCAAATGTTTTTGTTTGTCCTTCCCTTGTTTTTACGGCTGCCTTTGAATTCCTCATTGTCATATCAATACAGCGTATTAGTTTTCTTGGTATTGCCATTTTTTCCAGTATTTGCGTGATCTTTCTTCGCTTGATGCTATCGAACGCCTGCTTGAAGTCGATAAAAAGTAAATGCAGCTGTATGTCGTGCTCATAACACTTTTCTAATATTTGCAGCATGACATGTAAGGCATCTGTTGTTGATCTGCCTGGCCTGAATCCCATTTGATAATCACCAATTGCCTTCTCAGTGTATTTTGTGAGTTTCCTCTGGAGCATTGCTGTGAATATTTTATATGTCGTGTTTAGTAATGTGATCCCTCTGTAGTTCTTACATTGTTCTAAATCGCCCTTTTTTGGTATTGTCACAATTGTTCCCATTTCCCATTCTGCAGGCATCTTTTCTTGTTTCCATATTTCCTCAATCAGTTTGTGTATTCTTTTGTATAGTGCCTCCCCTCCATATTTGAGCATCTCCATTTATTTGGTCGCATCCCGGCGCCTTCCCATTTTTTACTTTTGTTATGATCTCTTTCGTTTCCTCGTACTTTGGTCCTTCCATTACTCTTTCTTCTTCCACTTCTTCATTGATTTCTTGTTGCTCTTGTCTTCTATCTTCATCTATTTCATATAGCAAGATACTAAAATGTTCTCTCCAAATATCTTTCTTCTTATTTTCATCGTGTTCTACATTGCCATATTTGTCTTTTATAGCTCTTATTTTCACCGGGTTTTTTTTCTTTTGTGTTTTCATTTGCTGGTAAAACCTTTTTGTATTATTATTCTTACTATTCTGTTCTAGTTCATTCATCATTTCCTCTAACCAAATCTTCTTTTTTTGTCTACATTTCCTCTGTGATTCTCTCTTCATTTCCTTATAATTCTGTAGGTCTTCTTCGTTTCCGGTTTTTAACCATTCCTTTCTCGCTTTGTTCTTTATGTTAACTAATTCTTGACATTCATCATCATACCACTGTTTCTTAATTTTGTTCTCTTTGTATACCCAATTGCTCCTTCGGTACTTTTTACGATTATTTGTTTGATATTCCTCCATTCTCTCTCTATGTCTTTTTCACTCTCCTTTTTTTCTATCTCGCTAACAATTTCTTTTATGTACTGTATTCTTCCCTCTTCTATATATAGTTTTTCAATGTTCCATTTTTTGTATTCTTGTCTTTTTTTTTGCTTCTGTAATCTTGTCTCATTTTCGCAACTACCATATAATGATCTGCGTCAGCATTTGCACCTCTGTATGTTCTTACGTCTGTAACTGTCCTACTCTGATGTTTATTTATTAATATATGGTCTATTTGGTTTCCTTTTGTTGTTCCTGGCATTACCCATGTTTCTTTATGTATTCTTCTGTGTTTATATTTAGTACTGCTGATTATCATATTTGTTGCTATTGCAAAGTTGCATATCCTATTTCCATTGTCATTTGTCTTTTCATGTAGTGTATGTTCTCCTGCTACTTCCCTTACAAAGTTCTCCTTACCAATTTGTGCGTTCAAATCTCCCAGTATAATCAGTACATCGTGTTTTGGTACTTTTTCGGTCGCCTTCTCCAACTCGTAGAATTTGTCCTTTTCTTCCTGCTTGTCTACCTCTGTATGTGCAAATGAAAGATGTATTTAAAGGCTTGGTTTCTATTCTTAAATAACACAGTCTACCATTAATAGGTTTAAAACTTATAATCTTTATTTTGTTATCCACTATGAATCCTGTGCCATTGCTACCCTGTTTTGATTCCCCTGAATATAACATTGTAAAGTCTCTTTTATTTATTTCTCCTTGTCCTTTCCACCTTATCTCTTGTACAGCTGCTACATCCACTTCATATCTCTTCAATTCTTTGGCTACTTCTATCATCTTTCCGCAATAATATCTCTAATAATGCTTCATTTTACCTAAGACCTCTAACACCAAATGATATCATCAATCTATCAAAAAAACTAAAAAACAAACTCAGTAGTGGCGTGGATCAGATTCCTGTGACTATTGTTAAACGCAGTATACCTTTCATAAAATCAGTAATTTGCTACATCTTATAACATAAAATCGTTGCTCTCTTTGTATGTTTGCGTGTATGTTTGTTCGCTATCTCCTCCCAAGATACTGGTCCGATTAAGTTGTATGATGGCTTAAAATTTTGCTAATTTTTAGACTTAGATCTTAGACCGGGTTTTATTTACAAAAAAAGTACGAAAAAGTTTTAATTTAATTAAATTCTCTAAGTAGCTGAGTGGAGCGCCTGTTGACGTGGGCTACGGTGGATCTGAGGTAGAGTGCTCACCTATCACGCGGGCGTCCCGGGTTGGATTCCCGGCCGATGCATCCTTTTTTTAAATTTATATTAATGAATCTCTCCTAATTTAGCGAACCGAAGCGTAGTTCGGGTGACTCACTAGTAATAAATAACTCCTTTAAATATGGCATTTTCCCAACACAATTGAAAAATTTCTCTAATAAAACCACTATTTAAAAAAGGACATCCAGAGAATCTAGAAAGTTACAGACCTATTAGTCTACTAAATAGTTTTTCTAAGCTTTTTGAACTAGCTATGTCAACTCAAATATTAAAATATTTTCACGAATGTAATTTATTTAGTTCTTCACAGCACGGGTACATAGAGGGCAAATTCACTCAAACTGCAATCTATCAATTTACGCTACATATTTTAAAATTTCTAGAAGACAATAAATTTTCTGCAGGCATATTTATCGATCTATCAAAAGTCTTTGATTGCCTGAACAGAGAATACTTATTAAAAAAACTTGAAAGATACGGTATAGTCAGAAATGCTCTGAGTTGGCTTGCCTCATACCTTTCGGATCGCTGGCAATGCGTGTTTGTTGCAAAGGATGGCATTTCCGGAGCGTCTGAATTGTTGGAAAGTCAGGTGGGAGTTCTCCAGGGGAGCATTTTGGGGCCAATTTTGTTCCTTATAATGATAAATGACTTGTCCTACGTGGTCGGTAGAGGGGGGCAGCCGGCAATTACAAATTTTGCCGATGACACCACTCTGTTGGTTGCGGGGGATAGTCATCGGGATCTGATTGAGAAAGGGGAAAACTTAGCGTTAGCAGCTCCACACAATCAATTTTCATTGCTCAAAAGAGAGCAGTTAGGTTAATACACAATATGAAACCCAGGGATTCATGTAGAGGAAGATTGAAGTTTTTGGTTTATATCTGCATGAATGCCTCTTATATCTTCATAGAAATAAAGAACAGTTTCTATCCAACAACACTAATAGCACATACAACAAAACCAGAACTTTAGATATGGTTTATCCCATTCATAGACTAACCCTAACCGAAACACACCCATCCTACATGTGCATTAAAATATTCAACAAACTACCTACTAATCTAAAAACAATACAGAACTATAAAGAATTTAAAGTAAAAACCAAAAAGCTTTTAATGGACCTGGAGCCTTACAATCTACAAGACTATTTCAATATGTAACTATGTACAATGTATACTTATACTTCATTGACGCTATTTCACCTCAGGTTTCTTGTAGTACTGTTAAGTTTACTTGAAATAAAGAAATTATAAATAAATAAATAAATAAAATGATTATTCTTTATGGCATTCAAACATTGTATTACTTTGTTATTTGTTTTCTATAATTAATTACTTTTAATTTAATGCTCAACATGTTAATCTTCAGTTTTTCATAACAAAACTAAAATCTATCATTTGAGATTCAATATGGCAGTTAATTATCATTTTGAATTAGAGGCATTTTCATATTTGATGGCAAATATAAAATACTGTTGAATGTCACAAAACCAACTGGTGAGTGCCAACAAGTGTCAATTTTCACATATAATCTCATAAGAGCATTAATTATTTCCGGAAATGTTTTTGAGTGCGTTCCAATAACATCGTATTAATTAATTAACGTTGTTGGAATGCAGGAAAAATAATTTCCGGATATGAATTAATGCTCGAATGCAGATTCGGCTATGAAAATCGTAACGTCACCCTCACAGTTAGGTTGGTCTACCTACAAAAAATTTCCAAGAAATTTTGTTGTTGTCTTTGTTACGGCTCGTGAACTAATTTTTCTATTGGTCATTAATGAGTGTCGCACGATTTTCTCATAAACGTTGCAAGTGGGAATAATGATTATAACATGCAATGTCTTTGGAAAAATTGACACTGACAAGTTGTTTTGTGACATTCAACAGTGTTGTATTTTCGCCATCAAATATGAACATGCCTCTATTAGATTATAACCTGTAATATATATTTGAGCAATATAGTAGAACATGAAAATAGACATTCTGCTTTTTAAAACATACTTTCTTCTTTTATCCTTTTAAAATATCTTACTCCCAAAATTAACCCCTTTCCTCCTCCCAGAGGCGGATCCCAATAGCATAAGGAACAAAATGAGACCACCTTCAATACTCAATCATAAAAATGCATATGTGATATATAAACATTGCAGTTAGAACACTCACTACTAGCCATACTCAGTTACCGCCCGTCGAGTTGGAACCAACACGAGGACTTCTGTAGTGCCTTATACTAAAACTACTCGTACCTAAAAAATACTGACACAAAACAAATGAAAACTTTTATTAAGATTATAGTAATTGTTTGCAGATCAGCAGTAACTACAAATAATTTCTTTATCTATTAATTTGGAAGTATCTATTTGTTGTACCTAAAATAAAAGAAAACATCTTTGAGCAGGTACCCAACTACTAAGACTATTTTGTTTTTCTTTAAAACTCCATAGCTGACTAGATTTTCGCAAGTATCTAAATTTCTTAGTTGTTCAACTTGGTTTAATCATTTTATTGTTAAGTAACTTGAAAGTTTTAGAAAATATTCTTAATTAGACCACTTAATTGAATGTTTTATTCAGATGGCTTTTAAATTAAAACGTTTTTTAACTGTAACTAGTCATGATACCATTGAAATGGTGGTTCTGACTTGCATGTCCTTTTCAAAAATTTCGGGCATTCTAGATTTTATTTTCGAAACTATGCCATTTGTTTGTTCGGGGTCTTCTTTTTGGTAACGTTTTGTAAGCAGATTTTCTCCTGACAGGTTTGTCAAATATGTTGCGCAGATTTGGTCTGCTTAGTTTGGTTAATTGCTGTACCCATGTAATTACCTCAATATTGGACAGTATTACGGAAGTAGAACATCTGTTGGCCGCCTGCAAATGAAAATAAGAATTTGGCTATCTTTGCTTTTACGTGGTTTAATTTTCTGTCATATCTATTTTCAGACCTAATTCTTTTCCTTTTTTCATGTTGTTCTTTTCTCCCTTTCTGATTCTGTGCTGCTGTTCTGATATTTTATGAGAATCTCACCATTTTACCTGTTGAAAATCCATTGATGTGTGAAGTAGCTTCACATTGCTGTTCTTTCCATCTGTTAGATTGTAGAATCAATCTGTTGTAATATTTTGTATATTAACACTTTGAATTCTGAGTTCATTTTGCATTCATTTACCTGTTGTTATTAATGCCTTCCAGGGTATTAATGTCATCGTTTCAAATAAATGCATCGTCGATGTTTGAAACTAGCAATTGTGGTTTTTCTCGGGTATTTATTACCTTTTTGTCTCCTTTCTCGCAGCTCTACTACTCTGTATGGTTAAGCGAGTTGGGCCACAGTTTGTTGAATCTGGTCCCCTTATCTATTGGCTACTTCTGCCCCTACCTGAGCTAGTTGTTTTAAATATTAACAAATTACGCCGTTGTTATTGGGCACTTTTGATTATTATTATATTTCACCCAAAACTTCGGTTCGGTTCTTGTAAGACTATTTCCCTAAAAAATGTTGATGATTCGGAAAGCTAGAATTTAAAGGTTTCAGCTAATCACATGTGAATGACATTGATAATTTTGCATTAGTGTAAATTCTCGATACATTTTGGAATTTAAAAATGGGTTTGGTTTTGTATGGATAATCGGCAAAGCAAACGAAGATTAGACGGGAGGAATCTGTATAGGTGGGAAAACAATATCTAATTCTATCCTTGCATCATCAAAGGAAGAAATTCCTGAGTTGCTAGATAGTCAGTCAAGAGGCTGGATTAAAATTGAATACTTCTAAGAGCAAGATGATTATGGACCACAGAAATGAAAACATGCAAGTAACCCCATCTATTTGTAAGATAGTAAAGAAAGTATCTATCTATGATTGCGCATATCTAGTACAGGGGACTGCGAGGGGGAAACTAAACACAGAATTGTAGTAGCAAAAACTGCTACTGTTAAATTAACCTGTACAGTACAGCCTCGCTAATCCGACACATGAGCAATGTTGAATTAGTGAGGTTTCTGGACTACAGAGGTATTTTGTATTCGCTTAAAAAACATTTATTTTACCATAGCACGGCAAAATTTGAATTTTTCAAGCCAACCTGAACTAGCTACAAAATCGTTTTTTTCGGTAATTTGTTCGTAAAAAAATCTTCTTTTTGCACACAAATTTTCCGATGATATGGGAGCATGTCGATTTCGCTATTGCAAAAATCAACTATACACAGCTTTTTCCATTTTTGGATTTACGGCGCTACCGATAACTCTTTTTTTTACTATAACAAAAAATTATTACATGATACTTCAACATTTTAATGTATAATAGTTGTTTCATAGCTATTCCATAAAACGTAGAAATGAACTGCCATATTTTTGTTTTGTTGTTTTTAATATGGTATACGGTAGATCGCCGAATATTAAAAGTATCTGATACATTTTTTTTACCCTAAATCCGTTTTCAAGATAGTCTAAAATTTTGCACTTTTCTTGTAACGAAGTTTTATGCGACCGTTTATTTGGAGCCATGATTTATGTGGACCAACGCTGATCCAGCTATCTGTTAAACAGCAACGGCACACGTGCATCTTCTCCCGTGACTCACGATAAACTAAATAAAAACATATTTTGTGCAAATGGAGCACTGCCTCGAAGTATGTATGCTGACATTCAGGAGGGCGGATTGATACGCAGATGGTTTTTCTGTTTTGAATTTTATCGGATTACAGAGGTAAAATTTCCGGAATTTTTAGGTGTCGGATTGTTGGGGTGTCCGGATATGCGCATATCCAAAATAACGAGGCTGTACTGTATATAGAAAGATCATGGAATATCTAAAGCGTCGTCTGCGTTGATTGTTTATAACAAGTCTGTCCATTCCATATAAATTTACAACTAGAGGCACTGCTATCGCGTGTCAATTACAGTGCCTTGATAGAGACAGTGGCGACAATAGGCACAATTTGCCACAAAATGGCGGCCAATGGCCTACTAACTTTAATAAATTGAACGTTTTTTAATGGTCATGGTTACACAATAAATAATATGTTGGTGGCACTGTAAGTCTATGTCAAATTCGAGATTATCAGGTTAGGTTTTGACACAAACTGACGCAAACGCAAACCTCGATTTAGTATAAACAAACAAAAGCATCAACAAATTTTGCCTCTTAATGGCGGCCGATTCGAGCGACCAATAAAAAAGAATACACTCTATTGTCACAACTGTTTCATATAAAGTCACTGTAGTGTCAATGGAATCTAAACTTCAAGGTCTAACACTGAGATTTCTAAGTTGTCAATTGCTGTCATTGTCAAATGGGTGGTTATACCTTAGAGGATATAAATAAATGGAGTGCTCATTGTCGTATAGTACACATCCCTATGATAGGAGGAGGCGCTTTTCAAATTGTCAGTGCGTGAAAGTCCCCGTCAAAAATACGGGTCTGTCAAGTGTCACTGGTCACTGTGTTTCTTGCTTAGAGGTTAATATCCTCGAAGGTTTCTTGGCGTTATTAAAATGGTTCATCGAAAATGTGTAAAGTGCAAGAGAGGAAGTGATATGTCGACAACATTATTTTCGTAAGTACATACAATTGGTAAACCAATTTGAGATTAGAATATAGCGGTTAAATTTTGCATATTCAATGAAAGATTTCCTGTTACAGTTTTCCTTCAGATGAAGGGAAGAAAAGCCCCTTAGGGGTCAAATTTCGAAAAATCCCTTCTTAGTGAGTCTCTACATTATAAAGTGAAACTACTGATAAAATTTCATAGTTATAGCTTCAGCGGTTTCGGCTCGGCGATGGTGAAAAGTGAGGTTAGATATGAATAAAACAAAACATGACACTTTGGCTTTTTCAAAATACGCGCGTCGATCCGGACTTTCATACACTGAGAATTTGAAAAGCGCCCCCTATCATAAGGACGTGTACTACAATGCTAAGCTAATAGACGTGAGCACTCCATTTATTTATATCCTCAGAGGGTTATACATGTGTTATGCTGTCCTCTAATAGACCCAAGTCAGCAAAGAGCAAAAAAACACACAAATTGGTGGAATAAAGACCTAGAAAAGACCAGACAAGAAGTCAGACGTCTGTTTAACAGGTCAAAAGCCACAAATAACTGGGAGAACTATCACAAGGCTCTCACAGACTATGGCAAAAAGATCAAGGCAGCTAAGATAGCAGCCTGGAAAAAGTTTTGCCAGGAGGTGGAGACCACGCGATCCACAGCTAGAATCCACAAAATCATCTCAAAGCAAGCCATGAACCCAGTAGGCACTCTTAAAAAAGAAAGCGGAGAATACACTACAACGGAAGAGGAGACTTTATCTCTTTTGGTAAAAACTCACCTACCCGGAGCAGTGGAACAACCTACTCTGGCTGAACCCAATCATACCCCTAGGAGGGAAGACTGGGAAACAGCTAAGAGAATAGTCAGCAAAGAAAGGATTAGATGGGCAACTAGCCTTTTCAGTCCCTTCAAATCTGCTGGAAACGACGGCATACAACCCGTAATGCTGCAGAAAGGGATAGATATACTGCTGAACCCACTCAAAGACATGTTGCAA
>OW679199.1:98970860-99038360 GCA_940337035.1 Agriotes lineatus
ATCAAGAATGTTTGTACTTTCCTCTCCTAAAAGACAGAATAATGATTCTAATCGTGACTAAAACACCATGGTTACTAGATGTTTTCAAAATTTCGTCTGTCTGTCTATCTGTTCGTTTGTGTGTGTCTGTCTGTTAGCGGTATAGCTCAAAAACTATTTGTTGAAGAACGACGATAATTTACATGCGGATTAGATATCTATCAGGTTGGAAACCGAATATATTTTCGGACAAATATATACAGGGTGGGCACCTTTAGAAAATAACATTATTTCTATTTTTGCTTTAACTCTAGAACTATTATAATAATTAAATGATGGTAATATTGTTCACATAGCCTTGACAAAAGTAGGCATATTTTAGACCTCACTAATACGGGGTGAACACCCTGCATCGATTCTGTTGTCAACGCGTCCGTTCACCGCAATCGTAAACGAATATAAAGCGTTAGCTTTCGTGACCCAAAGGTTAAAGCGTCTGGCTAGCAACCAGATTCCTCGTCGAATCGCGAGTTTAAATTCCACCGACTGCAGAGGTTTTTTAAATTTACAACATGATGTAAAGTGTTTTCTTTTATTGTTTTAATATCCTGTATCTAATAGACGTGTCTGTCCGGGACGCTGGTCTGTCCGGGACGCTGTTTTGTCTGTCTGGGACGCTGTTTCAGCAGCCAAACCGTAAGAGATAGAGAAAAAAGTTATTAAAGTTATATGTTTGGAATGGTCATGTCAGGTCAGGAACCGAATTTCAGTCTCTAACACTAATTATTATCTTAATTATATCCTAATCCTAACTTTTTAGGTTAAATTCTAGGCAAATTTTATCAAGGCGAATGCGACTGGTAGTTTGCTACCAACAATGGCGTCATATACGTACGTGTGGTGAATACGCGTTCTATTTGCAAAACGGTCTTTTTTGTTTTATTAAATGAGACATTTGTCTCACTGGACTGCTAGTTATTATACCGATGGGGCCACAATTATATATAACAGCAATGAGATAACATGAACAAGAAAATAACACATATTGCTTGAGTAAGAAAGAGATAAACATAGTAGCAAATATACGAGTAGGCTTGACGTTCACTTTAATTATGACATAAGTCAACTAATAGTGCCTACTAAAGTAATTTTGTTGTATGGTCATCTCTTTCTTACTCAAGCATTCTATTGTGTTGTTCATGTTATCTTATTGCTGTTATATATAATTATGGCCCCATCCGTATATACTAATATATTTGCACTCATTATGTTATGCACTTGCAAGGAAAGTTCTGTGTAAATCTTTTTACAGATTTGTCTGTATAACATTTCGTATATTTTCAAGCACATACCAAATTGTAATTAGTTCCGGTATTTGCAGAATTTAACACCCGTACATCGTATTTTTTTTGCATAGTGATCATGAAAGTCGTCCTTTTTTAATGAAAAATCTTGAAGAAAGTACCACTTTTTTAATGCAAAATCGTAAGTACACTTGTTTGAACTGTTTTATTAAAATTGTAAGTCCTTTTTGACTAAATTTCGAGTTAAAAGAGATCACTATGCAAAAAAACTACGTGTACAACACGTTTTGAGAGTCCCTTTTTTTCATTCATTTGCTTGATTAACTCGGGCTTCGTTCTCGTTACTCAACCTGCAAATTCATGAAAAAAAGTATGACTTTCAAATCTAGTTGTACAAATTACTATTGAAGGGTGAATATGTTTATTTGTAATAGCGTATTCTACAATCGACTTATGACCTCTTGTATTTTAGAATGTGTTTTTCTTCTTTTGTACTTTATGAGGATAGAATGTTTTATTTATACGAAATTCGTTCAGAGCGCATAGGTTTATAATTTTTTTGCATAGTGGTAATAAAAATCGTTTTTTAAGGCAAAATCGGGAAAAAAGTATACTTTTTAAAATTATTTTATTAAAATTGTGAATTGTCAATTTGACAGTTGTAAATGCCGAACTCCTTTTCAACTAAATTTTGGGTTACAAGAGATTACTATGCAAAAAAACTACGTGTACAGCACGTTTTGAGAGTTCCTTTTTCATTCATTTACAAATTCATGAAAAAAGTATGATTCTCAAAACTAGTTGTACAAATTACTATTTTCGTTGAAAATGTTCTTGATATTGTTCGTTACTGACCCTTGCGTTCAATTCTTCAAGTATTATTATCTCCTCCAGTTTCTATATTTTACACACGGAAAACTGTATAATTAGTCTCGCTCTTCTTGTGTTTTATTAATATCAAGGAAGTACAGACTATGTGTTGTTCTGTCCTGTCAGTAATACAGTCGCGGCCAAAAGAAATGGGACACTTTTTTGACCTAATTCTCAAAATGTGTCGCAATGAGCAATTATTCTCTCTTTATCCGTATTTCCAATATGTGCCGGCATTTTTCTGAACTGAATAATGACTTTTGATGACATTTATTAATTAGAATTGTGTCAGCAATTTTTTCGCATTTTGAGAATTAGGTCAAAAAAAGTTTCCCGTTTTTTTTTTGGCTGCGACAGCATATGATATATGTTTTTTTGTTATCTTTGAATTGTCGCGTACTATCAGGCTGACTCCCGATAGTTTTCTTTCTATTTTTTCTTTTCCACTATAAGTATATCAAAATGTAATTTTCATATTTGGCGTTTTCTTCACCTTTCTCTTTGTTTGTCGATAAGGATCATATATTTATCTATCTTATGATATTTTAATTCCATTATTACGTCTTTGTATTTATTATTAAGTGATATTACGTTCCAAGTCCTAAGTCGGATTCATTTCGATTTCCATACTCGTCTTTTCCATGGTCTTCCCGTATGGTCATCAGTGTAATAAATCCTATTCGAGGTTACGTCGTTTGCTCTAGGAGCTTTCAATATTTTATTATAGGTAGATTACTAGCCTCGCATGTAAACCCTCCTGCTTTATTCAGATTTGGGACCAGGAACGTCAGCCACTAGACTATTCAATTCACCCAGAAACTGACGAGAGTTTTCCTGTAGGCAATATGGGTATTCCTCTTTTTATTATTAGCCAATGAACGTTACAAAATTAACTAAAATTGTTGCTGTCATTAAAATGGATGTACCGCAATATATTCCTAAATCTACCTCATTTGATGGAATCATAAACCATTGGAACTTTACAAACTGGTTTTCTCTACCAGTACATTATCTACCTAGTTAAAGCAGTTTATCTTCATCAGTGTTGTTATAGACTCTTAACCAAATTAATTTTAGTATCGTTAAGAGCTTTATTACCGCACTCTTTTTGTATAAAGAAATACATTGAACCAGAATTTATTGATGAAGATGAAATATTGAACAATACACCTTTGCTTATGGCACTTAACGAGACTCGTTTGATTGCCGCAAAACTCGGCTCACCGCCTCGTTTTTGACAATCAAACTCGTGTCGTTAAGATGCCCATAATCAAACTTGTATCGTTAATATCTATAAATGCATCCAAAGTATATGATGTTCACGATCTTTTCTCAACAGAGCAGGCTATGTTAGGGTGAAATTTTTGTTGGTACCGTTTAGTAATAAATAGCTATGACAGAAATAGGTTATGTCATATTCAATTTCAGGTTATGATTTTGAAAGAGCTTCACTGTTGCCATTTAATTGCTCTTCTATATAATCAAATCCGGGCAAATCGTTGATGTTTCTTTTCAAATTCTTTATTACGTTTTCAGAATTTACTAGGATCACTTCTTGTTTTTCCAATTCTGAAAATAGTTCTGGAAATATACTAAAATTATTTTTTTTATAAAAGTTTACTGAGGTTTACAAACACTGTGCTGTTCATTTAGTATTTTCTAATCTATTTTAAAGTTTTAAAATACATTTATTAGTAAAGACATGTTGTAACAACGATTTGTTTATATAAAATTTGAATATGCTTTACAGTACAAATTTGTTCTAACGTTTAAAATGAAAAATTATTATAATTATACGTTTCTGTATTTAATTTTCGGTAAAATATGATTTATTAAGCTTCTTCTTCTTCTTCCTCTTAATTTAGGCTGAGAGCCTGTTATTTCCACACATTGAATGCAGTTTTATAATCCATCTTAAGCCGCGGCCGGGGTAGGTGGCTAGCCTAACCCATTGAATTAGGGAAGAATGCCCTCACAGGGGTCACGACCACCAAAGATGTTCGTATGATGGCCGGAGAGCGTTCGATGTTTCCAATGTACGGGTGTGGGGCTCGAACCCACTACCTGCCGACTGCTGGCGCAAGCACTCTACCAGCCGGCTACACGCTCTCTAATTTATTAAGCTAATATTGCTAATTATTGTTTCTTTAAAACACAGTTTCAAGTGTCAATTCTCTAGGCAGTACTTCCAGGTTCATCATTACTATCTGATTCCGAATCTGATTCTCCTAGAGAAATAATGAAAGGAGGAACATTTTCAATCGAACACGTTCCCATATGTTTTGCCCAGTCTTCCGAAATTAGTTTTGCACAATGATTACAATAATTTTGCCACATGTCGGGGGTACATTTTGATAGAGCTTCACGCCATAAATTCGAAACCCTATCTTTAGATGAAGGCTGGGAATTTATGTGCTTATTATAGAAGCCTTTACATTGCCCCCAAGCCATTTCAATCGGGTTAAACTGACAATGGTACGGGGGCAACCTAAGAACTTCATAACCGTGCTCTATCAAAGTTTCGTCGGTCAGGTAACGTTTTTGTTTGTCTGCTAATAAAGGTTTCACTAATTCCCACAACCCCTTTTTTGTTAATTTCGATTCAAATTGCACCCCTTGTTTAACCAGCCATTCTTGCATTTGCCCTTTCTTACTAGAAAATGTGGGTGGTTCGTCCAACTGCACCGAATGATATGGTGCATTGTCCATCACCACCACACATTTACCTTGCAGCTTGGCCAATGCAGGAATGACCTGATTAACCACCCATTTTTGAAAAATGTCTCCATTCATTGTTTTATGATAGTCTCTATCATTGTTAGCAGAGTCAAGTAGCAAGTCACATCCCTCCAAAAAACCAAATTTTGTTCCCGCGTGCAAAACCGTAAAACGTTTCCCCTCACTTTTAATTTTGGCTGGGTTACTTTTCAAATCTGTTTCATGTAACCATTAACGAATCGAAGACCCATTCTGGTAGATCCACGTTTCGTCAAGGTACACGAAGACCACGTTTTCACTAGGATTTTGAAACTGCAAATATCTTTGTAGAAATTTAATTTTGGCTGCAACGACATGTTTCGATTCACATAAAATTTTGCGTCCATCGACTTTTTTATGTTTGTAACCCATTGATTTGATAATTTTGAATAAACTAGTTCTTCCCCCTGTAAATTCCAAATTTGCTTTCGCTTCCGCTAATAATGTATCTAAAGTAAAATGTTCATTTTTCGAAGTATAATGCCAAATCAGTCGCTGCAAATCTTCTCTAAAATGGCTATTTTTGTATCTAGAATGCGAAATGCTACTTTTGCGTTCGAGAATGGAAGTTATTTTGCCGAGCTTTAGCGAGGCAAAATACCCATTCGAGAACGCAAAAGCATTTCGCATTCGAGATGCAAACAATGATTTTTCGAAAACTGCAATAAAACTAAGTAGTATGAGAATAAAAAAAAATAAATAAGGTAACTGTCAACGTTAATTGACAACAAGAAGACTATACTAAGGAGATGCAACTTCCTATGACGGCTCTATATAAAAGCGGCCCTTATGTCGGGGATAGCCGTCGCGGCGCTGTCGACAGCGTGTACTGCCGTTCGAGAGTTGGAAGCGAGCTAAATTAACCTGTAATCGCGGTTAAAAGTCAGTTTACGGTTGTTAATCCAATGGAGTGTATTTCAAGTGTGTTATTAATTGTTAAAACATGGTCCGAATTTCCAGTTACACTCAGCAAATGTTTGACATTGACAGTTCACGAGTTTTGTGAATGAATAATTGTACACCACGGCCGCCTTACTTGTCAGCTTTTAGCGGTCCGCTTCGAAACGGGAGTTGCGTGTCCTTAGTATAGTGTTCTTGATTGACAATTTTATATTTCATAAACAATTAATTTTTGAACCACGGCCTGCTGAATTGTTTAACAAACGTCAAAGTGATGTATAAATTTAACTCACTGCAATATCGGCACCTTCAATTTACATGTAGTACAACATAAATTAGTCATGTTTATAATAGTGTAAAATAGTTATTAGTATCTATTGAAATTTTAAATTACTTAATATAAAACTAATGTGGGTTACTTAATTAATAAAATCACAAATAAGTTCCTAAAAAATTACAAATTTTTTGACATTTCTTTTATGTTCTAGAACGCAATAGTAGATTATGCAATAAGGGAGAGAAATGCGTTATTTTGCTGAGGTACAATTTCTGACTCGAGGGCGAAGCCCGAGAGTCAGAAATTGCACTGAAGCAAAATAGCATTCTCTCCGAGTTGCATATACAATTTTTTTCACGTTGCAGGAAGATTTAAAACGAAAACCCGTTTTTTTAAACGTCATTTATTGACATTTTAGTTACAATTATTTTAAAATTAGTAGCCTTTGGTAAATTTTAAAGTTGGTGGCACTGTAAGTCATTATGACAAGAGCTCACAATCATGTCAAATTCGAGGTTAGTAGCTTAGGTTTTGCGTCAGTTTATGTCAAAACTGACGCGAAACCTAACCTGATAACCCCGAATTTACCATAGATTACCATAGATACAGTAACATTTTTTACTTTAGTCCCTAGGGGCTAAAGTAATTACTTCTGTCCCTAGAGAGTAAATGAGCTACTTTAGTCCCTGAAATAAGTGACTAAAGTGCCAACTTTAGTCCCGCAAGTGAAAAAAAGAGTTTTGCGTTCTAGAACATAATCGTATATTATATCATGAGGGACTAAAGTGCACCATTTAATCCCGCGAGTGGAGTTTGTTGCCTCGAGGGCGAAGCCCGAGGGCAATAACCACTCAAGGGATTTAGGCACTTTAGTCCAGAGGTATATACGCTATTTTTTGCACTTTTGGGAACATTATAATCAAACATTTCCAAAATTTGGAATCTGTCAATTTGGAAACTGACAATTATAATTTATTACAAACTGAATTGCAGCAGGTCCTGGATAGCCTGAATCAGTTGGCAGTACTGAAGTGTATTGTCAGTATATGTCAAATTCGAGATTTGCAGGTTAAGTTTTACGTCAGTATGTGTCAGATGACAAACAAAACCTAACCTACTAACCTCGTGTGTACATAAATTTACCATAGTTACGGTATCATTTTTACTTTAGTCCCTAGGGATTAAATGAGTTACTTTAGTCCCTTGGGATTAAATGATCTACTTTAGTCCCTGTTTACGGGGACTAAAGTATCAACTTTAGTCCCGGAAGTGCAAAAAAGTGTTTCGCTGTTAAGTGACAAAAAAGAATCACTTTGCTTACTGAGAATTTAACGAAAATGTCAACATTTGATGACAGTTTTCGAAAAATATAATTTGTGAATTTGTCAGTTTTTGATCGTTTTCCAGAAATAGAAGTTTTCAAATTGTCAGGCCCTCCTTTCAAAATTGCTCTTACCATCCAATCCGAAACCTAAATAAGTCGCGATTAACAAAAAATGCAAAATCACATATTAAATATTTACCCCAAAAATATCAGTGATTCTGTTTATAATTTGCTTTTTCTCCAAGTTCGTGTCCTTCTCGTAGCTATTATAAGTCTTCTTTATAGCTGCTTTTATGGTTGCGTGTATGATTTTTGGCATTTTGAATAATATTGCAAAACAACGTAATTGCAACAACGGCAAAATATTTGACTTGAAATAATTTGAAGTTTACGTCTTGTCAAGTTTGACTTTTATCAAAAAGACCTGCGAGCAACCTAATAAAAACATATCATAGCCTGCTCTGTTGAGAAAAGATCGTGAACGTCGTATATAGTATGATCAAAAATTAATCTCATCTAGTATGGCTGTGGAAGTGCAAACTAACGCCTTTAAAATTGGCTTACATACTTATATTTAATTCAAACTGTCAAATAGTATTATTAAATATTCTTTTTTTCTATCTTATTACACTATTATATTAAAATAAATGGATTTGCACGTAAAAGTAATGTAATTGTCCAACAAATAAGCTTGCGCTGGTCGAATAGACACTTCATCTTAAATCTAACCTAAAAATAAAATATATTGGAGCCAGTTTTAAAGGCAGCAATTTGTTCTTCCATAGCCATACTAGATGAGATTAATTTTTGATCATACTTTAGATGAAACAGCATTTTAATCACTTTCATGGCCTTGTCTTTGCTGTATGTTGTCTGGTCAGGTCGTAAGCTCTCACCTTCTTATTCTATATTTCAATGTTCTTCGATCAGTTTTATACTCTATGTTATCCATTGTAACATTTGCCCCAGATTTGGAAATTTGGATAAGAGTATGGGTGACACTATTTCAAATTCAAGTGACTCAGTCGGAAATGTAATCCTTATTGATAGTTTGTTTGTTACTTCACGTAGATTTAAAATTTCATCGACAGTGTGCAATCGGCGTCAAATACAGCACACCTATAAATATAAGAAGCTATTTACCGCAGTGCCACATGCTACGATATCTTCTGCTAGATAAAAAAAAAACAAGTAAAGTATCTGTGCCGACCATATGAAAATGGAATGATACTGGGAGAGGTTGTATATTTTGTTTCTAATAAAAGTACACTTATCTGTTGTATTCGAATATATGTAGCACAAATATTCACTGATACTTTTGAGCTATACTTATGTGGATTAAATATGCATGTAGCCAGTTCTTGGAAAATGTATATTAAGTTGAACATTCTAACAGTTGATATTTCAGAAATAGCATAGCAACTTCAGCACTAAGGGGTTTATTAAATAATTCATCTTTAATGATGTACAAATCCGACTGGGTGAAAGAATTAACATTGGAAGCTTCGCCTTGATGACATTAAAATCCTTTGTAAAATTGAAACTACCACACTTAACCAAATAAAACTCTATCAAGGCTTAGACAATCTACCAACAACAGTTAGTGTTGGTGCTTGATAATTTGCATATATAGATCTGTCACAAAAAATACAAGTCACTGCTTTAAAAAGCATTAATTACTACCAAAGCATTTGTTTCTTTGTTTGGTTGTTTGTCGACATACAAGGTTTATGCATATAAGGTATTCGATATATGGATCGGTATTAACAATTGTATATGATAATGGCCCTCGATACCGAAAAGTCATGCGTATCTGTGTATACTTATGTAATAAATCTTAACCAAGAAGCACCAAAAAGAATTGGCTAATGGTATTTGATTCACACCTTTTTCTCGATATTTTAATTCCGGTTCTATTGCAATTTTCTCCTAATTTTATGATCGTTTTTGGTGTTCCAGCTATGTATTGCTTTGTACTAAATAATGCAATGTTTCAGGGCAAACAAAGTGTGACATTAGAGGCGGAATTGCTTTATACAGAACAGTTCTAATTGATTGCTGCTGCTGTTAGACGGTAAGATAAAATATTTGTTAATTTTTGCATCGTAGAACGTATTCCAAGCATGCGAATTATCTTCAGAATAATTAAAAAATGCATAATTCAAGGCCACAACCCCCTGCCTATCAGAATTTCGTGATACCACAGCGCGCGTGTTATATTTTCGTAATCACAACGATCTAGGTAAATTAATTTCGCAATGCATTATGTTTCCCTTCTTTTCGTCCATTCTCAGACGATGAGGGATTGCCTACAATTTGTTCAGATAATATCTCAGACAAGGGTGCGTCCCGAAGGGAAAGCTTTTGCACCGTGTAAACGTCCTGGGTTTTCGGCAATCTAAGCGTGTCTTAACACTTTCCCCGCAACTTGCTGCTTCCCAAGGATTACCTCACCATTTAAAATTAATCTCTTGCCTTGGAGTTAGCAGCTATAACTTAGACTATCTAGAGTCATTGTTGATTTATAGGCTAAATTTTTAACCAGCACTGCTGTAGTCAATAAGTCCAATAATGAAATGCCGTGTAAGGCTAACAAATATATTATACGTAGAACTTACGTATAACCTGTTCGCGTCAGACAAATTAATGCCTTTACATCATATGTAAGGGAGGATAAGACATCCATACAAACGATTGTTCTCTATTTAATGTTCACTAAGTAGGTTTATTAAACAGCAGTGTAAATTTGCACTCCATTTATTCGTTTAACAGTTATTAAGAAATTATGAGTAATTATATAATTTGAATATTGTTATTTTACATTTATTAGAATTTAGAGATAGTTCTGAAACTAAAAATTTGGAGCAAATAAGAATAGACAGCAGGCAATTTAATCCCTTTTTAAGCTTAATTGCTTTCACAATTTTATACACTAAGAAAAGCTCCTTGTGGGACATAAGTATGCTCTCTAAGATGTCTATGTTTTGTTAATCTTTCGCTACATTATAAAATTAAAATCATTAATATACGAGATTTGTCTAGTAGGTATCCGACCTATAACAATATGACCCCAACAGGAAGCATATTTTCCAACTGCGTCGTCCTAGAGCTATTCGATCCTTTCGTCGCAGTTCAGAATTCTTCGCAATGTCCGAGCAACGAATTTGCACCAATTTTTTTCAAAAATCTGAAAATTTGTATGCATCTATTACCCTCAGATCAGTCCTCGTAGTGGAAAATACCAGAAGAAGAAAGGTTAACAAAGCGCACTAAAGTGTGAGCAATTTCAACACAATTTTTTCTACAACAAGGAGTGCTACCTGCGAGTTTTGAGGTGATTTAATGATATAGTGAGGAGAAATAGCCTCATCTCTAGAATGGCAGTCTACGCCACGGCATCAGCACACTCATTTCGTCTTCTTGAGAATTTGGGCTCTGTGCAGTCTTTACATGACGTCCTCGGATGTCTATGTCTGAATGTGTTGAGGATGTGGAACGGATTAAAAAAGAAATGCGATGAAGTAGGTAAAAACTATTTCAAAAGCTGAGTGTAGAATTGCTTCAAGAAGTAGAAGGAGCTCTACAATAAGGCTGTAATTTCACAAGTAGTGGCGTAACTTGAAGGGAACTGATGCGCCGTTGTTTTAGAGTAGATTTATTTTTCGTATATCCACAAAATACCCAAAAAACGCCATGAATTAGTATGTCTTTTTAGAAAAATACTTAGTGAGTAGATGTAGTATTAAATTTAACTATAATGTTTTATAGGTCTTTTCGATATTAATTTACAATGACTTCGTTTTTTAAAACACGCGTCAAAGATGGCTCATTCCATCATTAGACGCAGCTCTTTTTAATAATATCAGATTTGACATTTCCCTTTTTTCAATTGAAATTTATAAGCAAAAGCACTATTTTTTCTTATTAAGCTACTAATATTTTCAAATTCTAATTCTGCGTAAACAGTGTTATAATAATATTAAACTAACTAATTAATCTTCAAGGTTAATCGAATTGACCAAGCTTCATACTGTGTAAAGAAGTGTAAAGCAAGTTCTGTACTTAACGAACAGTAAACTAAAATAACTCAACATAGGTTATTACTGCTGTGAAATCCAACTCATTACTGTCACGCGACGAGAAATTTATTTACAAGATCTGTTATTTATGAGCACACGAGCGCGATTTTGGATATTTGTTTAAGAAATGTGATTATTCACCGGCCAGTAGTAGGTATTGCTATTTCGTAGATTATATCTGAAGTTCTAGTAAAATATGCAATTAAATGTTAGGTAATTGGATTACCTTTTGTTATGCGAATCATCATGTTAGGGGAACCAATTCGAGTTTATAATCATGACTTCGTCCAGTATAAGTTTGGCATATGCACTACAGACATATTATAGTTAGTTTGAGGATACGGCTTACTTCAGAAAATTATGTCATTGGCGGAAACGCATGTCCAGTTAATCATTGCTCATAAATATTAATTTTGTCAATAAAACTGTATCTTTCGGGTTAATTTTGAGTTGCTATGCGATTAAAAATTCGCTCTCTTTAACGAGTAAGTCTAAATCGCAGTATAAGTCAATGTGGCCTTCACCAACTTATTTATTTAATTTTTTATATAGAAAGTAGAAATTGACTACCAACACTCCGCACTAAATAGCTCATAAGTTGCTTTTTACTTTAATATAACAATATTTGTCATTAAGTTATTCTATTGCTTAGAAAATGTAAAAAGCGCTGAACAACATTAGGACGACGATGGTGAATAAAGTTATCAAATACAGAAACACGTAAAAATGTGTATAAGGGCGATGGCATATACGCATATTTCTGTAATGTAGTGATGTATTCATGCTATATACATTTTAAAAACGAATAAGTAATTTATAAATAATTGTTTTACGACACTGAACTACGATACAGAAATTTGCTATTCTCAAAATAATGAAGTATTCTATTCAAACAATTCAAATGCAGTTTTTCATTCATGACAATAATTTTGAAGCCAGAGCGTATTCCTTTTATTTTATCTCCACCATTTCATTTATTATCAGAAATAATGAAGAAGTAAGAATTTTATACTAAGACGTATTCCATGTATTGAGTACAGTAATCTAAAATTAGTTTTTTTCTACGACTGTTCTGAAAATTACTAGACGTTAACAGATTTTAACTTACTTAATGCACAATGTATAGAGTAATCTTAAAGAGTTTATTAATTTTCAAGATGGTTTTAACATACTTGCTTTCAACTTCGACGGTAAGTGGGTGGTTTATCTAATACCACCACACGATAAGGTGTTTTGTCCATATGCACCATAAATTGAGGTTGCAGTTTACCTAAAGCAGCAATGATTTGATTCTACAAAATTAACTTCCACTTTCATTATCTTATAATAGTCCCTCCCGTACAGGGTGAGCTCCTTCATTTTAAGCGTTGTTAAAGAAAGAGGGTAAATATGTGTTTATTCGGAGGGTCCTTGCAAAAGTCCTTCTTTTTTTTTAATATTCAAGGCTTAGTATGCAGCTAAAAAAGAACTGGAAATTGCCTTGTTGTTTCTATTATTTCAGATAGCTACGCAGAGTTTTCTATATTTTTGTGTTCGAGGTAAGGGACTTTATATTTTGCTTTTAACTGTCTCGGTTTCTGAATTACTAGTGAATCACCCGAGCTACGCTGCGCTTCGCTAATTACACGATTTAATTAAATTAAATATAATTTAACTTTACTTAACTTTTTTAAATAAAACAAGCCTACCATCTAAGTCTAACAATTAGCAAAATTTTAAGCTATCATACAATTTTATCGGTCCAGTATCTTCGGAGGAGATAGCGAACAAATATACATACATACAAAGAAAGAGACCACCGATGTTATGGTATAGATGAGAACAAGGCGATACTGTTTAATGAATCATAGTTGGGTTGGACCTTTTTGATAACAACGTTGTTTTCTGCTTACAATGCTACACGATGGAAAGGTTGCTATAAAATTATTCTTACAATTTAAATTGATGTTATGAACATTCTTGTTTTATTATTATTATTATATGAAGACTATGAAGAAGAGAAACTAAGCAAACCCTTGTTTATGATTTGTTTTTCTTCGTAGCTGACAGTTTTTTATATACGCTATGAGTATGAATAATATTATGACAATTTAAACAAGGCACATTAAGGTCATAACTCAAACAGCAAAGCAGTTAAAAGAAAATTATAAAATCCATTATCTGGAGCACAAAAATATGAGAAATACTGAAATACTTTAACTTTGTTTCTAACTTGAATAATAATGATAAGATAAACATCTAAACAATTACAGAAGAAGAATGGAAAATATATTTCGAAAATATGCTCACTGAACAGAGACAGGAATTTAAATATATAGTAGAAACAAATAAGGTTCACGTAGAAGGAGAAAAAGTAGAAATAGACAATGATGCGCATACATCGGCTATAAGAAGATTAAAGAACAGAGGAGCAGCTAGACCTAGAGGAATCTCGCCAGAATTGATAAAATATGGCTCCGATCAACTTCACCGAACACTAAAATGTCTGTCTGAAAAATGTTTAACTGGCAAAGGTGTACCACCAGAATTGAAAGAAAGCTGGATCCGCTTACAGTCATCTTATAGTTAGTCAAAAATTTGTTTTTTATTTTTTAAGCATTTGTAAAAAAATTTCAAAAATTACAAATTCTACAGAAACCCTACAAAATAGAGAGTTAACTAAAAGAACATTTTAGAAGCATTCAACTGGAAAATCACCTATCTCACACCAATACACTTTCAAAATGTAATGAAAATGTAAAGTTTGAAAATAATCGTTGAGCCGTTTTTGAAAAAATAAAAAAAAACTGATAAATCACAAGAGTAAGCACCATACTTCCGGTTATGCGATTTTCATCAAAAGCTTGCTGTCGCATCTAAATAGTACACATAACTTATGTGAAGTTTCAACGTCATACCTCTTTTCGTTTATCAGATATTCACACAAACACAGACACACGAACAGACAGCCAGACCGATGAACAAAAACATGTTTTTTTAGGAGATCTTTAGGGGACTCTAAAACGTGAAGATCTGTTGAAAATTCAATTTCGAATTTTTGGGGTAAACCCAATACTTCCTTTATTGTAAAAAGAAGTAAAAAAGGCCCATGAAACCAGTATGAGAATTACAGAGGTCTTTCAGTAAACAGTATACTTAGTAGACTTTACGGACGAATGCTAACGGTCCTTGTTACTAATGACTATTACACACAGCAATCAGGCCAAGAATAGATAATATTTTCTGTCTGACACAAGTTCTAGAGACACGATTAGCTGCAGCAAGAGAAACCCATCTTGTATTTGTGGATCTCACAAAAGCGTAAGATAACATACCAACTATAAATCTGTAAGTATTAGGCGAATCTCCTATCAACGCCAATATAATAAAAGTAATTAAAGAGCTGTATAAAGACACAAATAAAAGTTAGACGAAAGCTAACAACTGACTTCAATGTTACCTAAGGTGTGCCACGAATTCCTTTCAATATATATCTGGATATTGCCTCAAAACAATGGAGAAGGAAATGTGGCGAAATGGGTATCCCAATGGGAAATATTATCATAATGGAAGATGGAACATTGATAAGAAACTGCAGCAGCTATGTATATTTAAGAGCTACAATTCACAACGTCGACCGACGCAATGAGATGATTAACGACAGAATCAATAGTGCTACGAAAATAAGTGGTGCAGCAAACTCGATCCGTTGGTAGAAAAATGTAACAAAATCGCACATATATGTGGCAATATTTAAAAGCACATTAACATATGGATGCAAAGTCTAGTAAATAAGTAAAAGCATGGAGCGAAAGTTACTAACGACCGAGATGGATTTCCTCAAAATATCAGCACGGAAATGAAGAACTGAACACGTAAGAAATACGACACATAGTGAATAAAGAGGAAACAGTGATAGAGGAGATACAACGAAAGCAACTGGTATGGTATGATCATATTAACAGGATGGATGAAGACAGACTTCCAAAGCTAGCAATGGAATGCTTACCAAGTGAATGAAGATTATGAGGAGGACCTACAGAAACATGGAAGAAATGAATAACCAAAGCAATGTCTGAGATAAACCTGCGTGAAGGAGAATGGGAGGATAGAAAATACTGGAAACTGGGAACTCGAAGACGACTACACTCGCTGTGAAACCGGATATACACTGTATCCACATTTCGATGCTCACCATTGGTAGGTATCTCGGTTATTAAAAAACATAGAGCAACGGTTAAATGGGAAATGTTTTGCAGAATTCCTTATTTCCTTATTTCAAATTCACCCTAACTTTTTAAAATTTTAAGATTTAAAAAAAGCAAGATTTTCCGATTTCAATGTTCCTCAATAATTCGATAACACCTAATGTGACTTCTTCTAAAGCTTTACAATGTTCAGATACTTTTCTAAGACAAATTTTTTTATGTAGACAGAAACCCCCGATTGTCATTTGTTTTCAAGTTGTTACTACTACCTTATGTTTTTCATATAGCAGCCATATTGGATTATTCGTAAATTAATCTCTAATATGAAATTAGTAGGCTATGAAATTAAACACCAGTGAGAAATAAAAGCGAAAAGATATGTTAAGTAACACTACAAAGAAACAAAATGATAAGAAAATTCATAAAAGTAAACAGTAAAGAAAGAGTATTAAAGTTCTGTTAAAGAAACTGTTGACAAATTATGCTAGCAGATTTACAAACTCTACGAAGTGTGGTTCCGTTTAATGAACTTAGCACATATAGCACTCTTTGTTCTAAAATTTCCCGAGTTTCTGGCGGATCAAAATTAAATACTTCGTTTTAGTGGTACCCTATAAATAAAAGTCAAAGGGGGAAGGACGAGTGATCTCGCAAAACCATTGCACTGGACCCTGGACCATTATTTGCATGCACTCTCTCATTAAAGTTTTCTCTCAAAAATATTGCACGTCAAGAGTTACAGGCCGGGCAACCATCCTGCTGGAACGAGATGTTTTGCACGTCGGTCGTCAGGATTAATAATTTGTTTTAAAGCAGGCATTATCTCGTTTGTTAGTAGCTCCAAATACTGTTACCAGTTAAATTGTAATCAAAGATGAAAGTATCTATTAAGTGATTATCTAAAACGAAAAGAAACTAAAAAAACTAAACAAAAAATGCAAACAAAATTTCATACCAATTAAACCGCACCAGAGAGTAAAACCAAATCGAACTTGAAATCTTCTTTGATTTACCAAATGTGGATTTTCAATAGACCTATTTCATAGCCTACTAATTTATGTTTTTGTTAATATCTCCCCTACAAATACATATTTTTCAGGTATGTTATACATCGTTGAAAATCTCTTTTTAAAGACTATCTAACTAACCAAAAACCCAATATGGCTGCCATATGAAAAACAAAAGATAGCACTAATAACTTGAAAACAAATGACAATCGGGGGTTTCTGTCTGCATAAAAAAATGTGTCCTCAAAAAGTGCCTGAACATTGTAAAACTTTAGAAGAGGTCACATTAGGTGTTATCGAGTTACTGCGGAACATTGAAATCGGCTTTTTGAAATTATCTTAAAATTTAAAAAAAGTTAGGATGAATTTGAAATGGGATTTGTCATGAATTCTGCAAAACATTTCCCAATTAACTGTTGCTCTAAATCTTCTAATAACCGAGATACCAATGGTGAGCATCCAAATGTGGATACAGTGGATATAGTTTTTTTTATATCGTTACAACACATATTACGTCCAGCGTTTTTTCATGATAACATTTTGATAACAATTTAAATAAACTAATTTCATAGTTGCCGCTTCAGCAAAAAAGCCACAGTGTATATATAATGATGATGCTAGAGAACTATAAAAGATTTATAAAAAATCAGTTTTTTTATCTATGAATATTTAAAAAAACGACAGCGCATTTGTAATGACCTTTTGATTTGACATATAAACTAGTATCTAGCTCCGGAACCCCAAATGCTTAAAATTATAATTAAAACTCACCTTGTATAGCAGGTAACTAACTAACTGTAAGCTTAACAAAAGAACTAAATAAAGCGAAGAGGGAAAGTGTGCTTCGTAATTGGCTTGAATTATTATCTGTATTCTAAATTTCCAACAGTTTAAAGCACAGTTTTCGTAAGATACTTTAACAAAATTATTTGTTGAGGCTTAGATCATCTCAAGTTTATTTTGAATTCTTTGACGAATAGGTCAACCACTGCCCAATAAAATAAACTGTTTGCTAAAATATCGTATTATATGATATTCCAATTTAAGAAACGTATGTGTCCGACATAAAACCAGCAGGTTTTTGTATTGTGCTGAATTTATCTGATTCCTTGTTTATTATACGGTAACTATTTAGTTGGGTTTCATATTTTATTCTGCTGTACACATTTTGATTTCAAGAAATGATTTAAATCGTCCAGAAAATTCTGTTTTAATGTCCAACTAAGGAAAACATGTATGTTTATAGGTTTCTACGATATACTAGTTTCGTCGTTCGTACAATTTCTACAGACATCAAAGAATTTCGTGTTGGTAGATTACACATCGTGCATGTTGTTTCATGAAATAGACACACATTTTTATTTAAATTTAACCGAAGAAACATGTTGAACGTCGCGACGTGTTGGACCCATGAGACCAGCTTCTTTTCTTTTCACATGGGATCTGTGTGCTACAAGATCGTCTTGTTACCTTATTTTGAGTTTGAACAGACAAACGTAGACCAGAAATCGCTTTCGCGTATCGGTTTCGAAAAATTTACTTTTCGTAGTGCTTGATGTCTCGCATTAAAATTAATAAAGATCAGTATCATGTTTCCATAGCTTTTTCCTAATATTATGGGATTGATAGAGGTTTACGAACTAATTTAAGCAATGTGTTGGTCATAATTTGGCCATTATTTCACTATGTGAGTGTCTAACAGAGGTAAATCAATGCTGTTCCTTTAGTATTTTCTTTAGAGAATTGAAAGGAGGGTTTTTCTCTTTGGCATCGGTAACAAGGTCTACTTAAAATAGATTGGAATGACATTTACCCTAAATTGTAGTTGTTATATCCCATAGGAACGCCGCCACATCAGAAACTGTAATTCAAAATTAAATTCGATTTCTTTTAAAACATGTACAAAATCTGAAACTTGTATAGTCCAATAGAGTACTATCACAAAAAAGTTTTAAGAAAAGGACAGATAAAAATATAGACGATACAAGAGATTTCGACAAATTGGTCTCATTCAAAGTAACTGTTTTAATTAACATAAAGTGAGACAAAAGCGCAACCCTTCAAAACGGGTAAATACTTACTTCTTATTTATTTTTACTTTATTTCGTTTTACTTTAAAAAATACTTTTATTATCAAAATATGAGTACCTTTTTAACTGTTTTATAATCTTTCATTTAAAATCAATATAATTTTTTTGTCCATATGATAATTGATATCAGTTCATATCAAAAGTTTAATCTACATCGGATCAAATGTAGTGTAAGAATATTTGGAAAAATTGAGATTTATTTAATTCAACGTGCTCTAATAAAGTGCAAACACAATCTGAGGCAAAAAAAGCAAATGTGAGCAGTTTCATTAAAATTTCGACTTGCTTCCACATCAGATCCATCTTCCATCAGATTATGCTTGATATTATGTTTAACTTGATGGTGATTAATGATCAAAATCAATTTACTTAATATCGTGTACGGTTGTGTAATAGGCTCTGCTTATAGTCTAAGTCGGAAACTAATGTCAATTCCAACAGCGTTTCCATGTTAATGCTATAAACTTTTATGGCGGATATAAAAGAAGCACCGTGTATCGTTTTTATGATTTCCTACAATGCTCAGTATAGTTATCATCTATAGCCTGGTCGTGATAAAATTTTATGTGCTAATAATTAAATACAAAATTAATAACGCCGTTTTATTACTTTTGACGATGCCGCCGTTTTTTAATGGGGCAAAGCAATTCATGCGATATTTTAATTATATTAACACATAAGGCAGATTAATTAATTAGTAAAATGGAACTCGCTCGTGTTCACGCGAGGTTTCTAAATCCAAGTATAGAGTTTAATTTGCATATTACGCGCTTTATTTAGCAACCATTTTTGAAAGCGAATGGCTGCGAGTTTAATCCGAAGAATTAAGTTAATCAGTTCTTTCTTTAGTTTGGACTAGATTGTTTCGTTATTCCTTCCAGATTTCCTTCACCAATCCCGTTAAAGAGAATTCGATTTCATTACTTGCGTACACAACTTAAGAAAAACTTATTTAACTTGCTTAAAGAATATCAAATTATGTTTAGCATAACAAGCAGCTTAAATATGCATTTGTAATCGAATTTCCAGTCAAGGAATCGCATATTCAAACTGAATACCCAGTCAAGAGCTGGGGAGGTCGAACCGCTTCCAGTCGCGAATATCTCATTCTCATGCCAAATCGCTTGATTGCTCCGTTGGAAATCGCATTATTAATTTGGATATTTACAAAACCAGGGAATTTAATACATCCAATAATGGTCATTTGAAAACCAAATGTCTGAATTTCACGCGTTTTGAAAACGTCGCAGAGAACAAAGACTTATTCTGTGGCCAATCGATAAGTTCATGATCAAATTATTTCCCTGGGGTCACCAGTTGTTTGCTCTACGCAGAGCACGAAAATGATGTACTGTTTTGCTTTTTAGGTTATTGCCCCTAGCGATATTGGAAAAATAGATCATTCTTTAAGCTCCTTTCGACCTCATTTGCATAGTACCTGCGATGGATACAGCCTGTTTCTATTATGTTCTCACTTTGGTACGCATATAAATCAACTATCTTCCTGCGGCACAATTTTACCACCCTGTAATTTGTGTTGCATAAACGCGTTATTAGCTGAAAATATGCAGAAAGCCCAATCTAACATACAATTTTCGCTAAAAACTAAGGTAGGGTGTATTTAGGACATTTTCCCGATTCTAATTAACAATTAGGGATAATAGCCATAATTCCTTTTCGTTATTCCGTGTTAAAATATCTAATTACGTGGGTAATTTATTGCTTCCTCCATCCGGAAATTAGACCACTTCCAGAGATATTTTGCTACTCGTGTTAATTTTCCGTTCTGTCATTTTATACCAAAAAATTGTTAAATTTTGTAATTGGTAAATACACTTATGTTATGTTAACAAAGCATTATTACATTTAAATTATTTAATTATAAATCTTAATCTATTTAACACCATGTTTACAAATATTTGAAGCAAAAGAAATCAATGGAATGGACTTTGCCATGTTTTTACGATGAATATGAAGTTCTGGTAGAATCAATAGAAGGTTCGAAGGACCAATAAAAATACAGATTAGTAATTTAATCATTTAAACAGTACGCTAATGTTTGTTGTAGCTGGACATGTTTTTCTGGCATTTCCTTATTTCAAGTTTTCTATACTCTGCAAGGCTGAAGCCGTAAAAAATAAAGGTGGCACGACTGTACTGCATAAACAGTCCAAACATTAAAATCAGTGTAAACAGTGTTTTAGCTGTTAGTAGAAATAAATCGTTATTTTCACTGCGTTTACTTTTACCGCTCTCGCGCCTTGTTTAATTACTAAAATCTTGTTGAGGTCTATATTACAAAGGCTTTTATTGGTTTCGCAAATCGCAAACGAATATTCGAACTGCTTTATATTTTCCGTGATTAGAGCTCCTCTATTAATTAAAAGAGTAATCAAATGGATCAAAGCAAATCATAAATGGACCCATTGCTTTTATACTGCAGTACGCAAACATTTCCAAAGGGAGATCCTATTTCAATGATAATTTGAAGGGCGATTTATTGATTCGGCAACCAATTACAAATTTGATAGATTAGGTTATTTTTACCGCAGTGCATTAGAAGAACATCATTTATGCTTTACATAAATTTAAATTCAAATATGAAATTTGGACATGAAATGTATTCCTCGCCTAGTTCATGCACTGGAAACTGCTACTTCTCATTTAAAAATAGAACGCAAACAACGTTAGCTGTCTATAGAGTCAATTAAAAATAAAATGCAAAAATTAATAGAAATAGTTTCATTGTAAACTATTTAATCCGCTACGGCAGATAGATAAGTCAGTTCATTCAGTTAATTGTTCCCATTTCGCTACGCAGTTGAAAAGGCAAATATTTATTCCGGAAAAGTGCAATGATAGAAAGTGCTCACATAAACTTGGACTGGCATTCGTGTCATATTAGCTATATGTACAAGTATAACATTCTTGTTCTCACCAAATTACTGAAAAAGTCAATCTGTATATTTAACGTGTTTTAATTGGCGCTTTAATTTTTAAAAGGCATATTCATTGACAAGTTACTAAATGTTTATAATCTGTTATACTGATCGTCCGAATTCTAATGCCGAATACGGTAAGCTAGAAGCGCCTGTACTCGAAGTAATAATGGAATAACAATAGAAAAATTTTGTTAGAATGTTTCAATCATAATTAATCAGGTTATATAACTGTCTATGATGTTATTGCCATTTCTGGGAAACACTGTATATAAACGTGAGTTGTTGCTTTGTCATCACTGATCGGGTGCACACTGCCTATAAATCAGATTCTCTCTGGAAGCACAGCTTCGGTGCTTGCCCAGTGCAATATCTTTTTATCTTTGCAAATTAATGTAATTTACGTTACTAACTGTTCTAAAGAACTTTCCGATCTTCTAACATAATATACTAGATTGCTCTATTAACCTATCTTGTTTTCGGGTTAGTTATCTGTGACTATAAGGTCAACTTTAGGTATACTTGTTGGTTGGTATGACAACAACATAATAACGAGCTCGGTATAAATATAACGGTCCTAGGACTGCTATAGAGCATTGTTTTTTATTTAGTTACTATGGAAACAACAATCACCCACTTTATTTAGGCAAACATGTGTGTCATATTCAACGGTATTTTTATTTTTGTTAGTTCATAGCGCAAAAACTGTTATATGGGACTCAATCGTTAAGTGCCTTCTTGGAACAGTTCTCAAAAAATAACAAAACTCGGTTCTTCGCTCCTCGTTCTTCTAACTTTTCTTCGGTCTGTTCTCGGACACTTCTTTATTTAAAATTCAATTTGTAAAATGCAAATAATAGTTTAACTGAAAAAGCTAATGTGAGGAATAACTAGATGTAGAATGCAATCCTTAAAACATGTTAGTAACAAAAACCAATTTATGTAGGATTTGCCAATATGAAATACCTTGTGATTGTCCTACTTAGATAGATATTATCGTGCCATTGCATTGCATTTGGGTATCTCTTGGTTATGATCATTGTCTTTGTATAATTCTGTTATAAATGTAAAATGTATCAGACACATATTATATGTAGAATAAATGAAGCCAAAAATGCAGATTTAGAACGAAATCCAGTTTCAGATCGTGTAATCACAGCAAGCTTTAAAGCTAGATTTTTCAATGTAATAGTAGTAAATGTGTATACACAAAGAAACCATGATAATTTAGAAAACAAAAAGAATTTCTATAAATAATTAGACAACATTTATGAAGAATTGCATAGTAAGAGAAGATATAAAAATAACGATGCGCAACCCTAATGCTAGCCGCGCTCCGTAGCTCAGTGGTGAAGCATTCTGGCTATTGATCTAAGGGTCGCGAGTTCGATTCCCGGTCCCGGTGAGCTTTTAAAAAATTAAAAAATGCGGATGAAAACCTCTACAGAATATTATCATTCGGAAGTGACGTAAAGCCGTGTCCCATGTTACTATAATGTGTAGCATGTAAAAGATCCCTTGCTAGAGTCTTGGCAAAATTCTAAGTAGAACTTTGACCATATAACCAAAGCAGTTGGTGTATAATATACCGGGTACTGCGCATTCCTAGACCTTGTCCATTACAAACAAACAAACCCTAATGCTAAGAAATTAAACAACAATAGGATAAAGAAAATATAATAGTAAAAGCAAGCGTAGCCAAAGTAAATGAAAACTATTGCTCTTTAAATGGCAACTTATTAGTAGGAGGAAGTATATTTCTACACAAATTAATCTATAAAGTAACTTGGACGGAACCTGATTGGATGACTCAAAAGTCAATATGTATAGTCAAATATGTAGTTAGCGATGGGAGATATTAAGATTCTATTTTAGGCGTATGTGCGATGAGAGGAGCCAAAATTGAATCTGAGCATATGTATATAATACGACCCAAAACAACAGAACAAAATTATAAAATTCAAATGAAATATATAACTCACTCGCTAAAAATAAGTAACATAAACGACATGAGTATACACCAATGATAGAGTAAATATAAAAAAATCCCACGTAAGACAGGCGGTGATAGAAACAATAGGTACAGAAAAGTACCCAACTGAGGAGGCTTCTACGGCCATTGTTATTAAGTAACACCCGACTTCCGGGATTGGACCGTGTCATTATTGAGGTCTAAGAACTCAACGTTTCGCCCACTTTCGTAAGAGGCTTCGTCAGGAGGAAAAAGCAAAAGAGCACGGTAACTCAACGTGTAAACCATGCCAGAGGCGAAACTCGAAGCCCCTTACGAAAGTGGGCGAAACTTTGAGTTCTTCTATCACAATAATGACACGGTCCAATCCCGGATGTCGTTTTTTGCTTAAGATCAAAGATAGTTTATGAAAAGATCAAACACAAAATAAGAAAGAGGAATAAGAGATGCGCTACAAATAAAGAAGAAACAAGTCAAGAAAAGTGCGTGAAAAGAAAATTGCAATAAAAAAATCTATAAAGCGCTGTACTCAAAACTTTCCTTGCAAGTAGACGTTCTGGCACTAAACAATTTTAAATTTCAAAGGAAATAGGGTAAAAATATCTTCACGTTCGTAAAAAATTTGAAACAATATACGAAAACACTTGGTAATGCGAATTAAATCAATTTGAAATTTAAAAAAAATACATTTCATGGGATTCGAACTACAACGTCTAAGGACGCGAATTTAAATCAAGGCATCTCATCCACGGATCCATCGAGGACCTCTTCCGGCTTTGCGATGCGCGGCAAGAAATATTTAAGAGTAGGCAAAATGTAACGTTTTAAGTGAAAGCTTGATATTAAAAGGACCCCCTGTATACGTCAATTTAAAATGTGCTCTTTTCAACCTCATTAAAAAAAGTAAAAGCGTAATGGGAGACCAGCAAACTAAATGGATACACTGTATAAATACGTGTGAAGTATTTTAAGAACATAGTATATTGTCAAAAATAAGTTGGAGATTCGGAAACGCTTCTTTAAGTAGAAATTACCTTTTAAACTGAAATAAAAGTTTAACATTTCAGTATGGCTTTCTATGGTGGTAATCCATAAGTGTGATTAACGATAATTTCTTACAATTTAGACATAGGTCGTACTTTTTACGTAAAATATTTGTCTGGATTTCGTGTTCGAGTTCATTTTTAAAATTGAAGACTGCTTCTAAGTAATTTTGATATACAGACATATATGAATCAATTTATTTGAAATATTTTATAAGAAAATTCTTCAAGTGTTACTGCACTTTCTTGCTCGATGTATTATTTGCACAATAAAGTTCGAAAGACCACTGAATTCCTAGCGCTGTCTGTCGCATTATCTGTTCGGATATCACATATAGATTTTAGATAAACTTTTACCCTATCCTGCCTTAAATATTAGACCTTTTAGTTATTCGACACGCTCCCATTGTTACCGGGATTCTATACCCAGGCCGTGGCTACTCACGTCTGTAGTCGATATCTAATAGATAAGGTCTTCAACAAAGTACGCATCACGTAAAAGATTTGTCGCAGCTTTAGAGGCATTCGGGGACTCACGTTTTGGTGGGTTCCTGAAACGTAATTTTATGGTGCGTGTTTTATCTGCCACATCAAAAATAGCCAATTTCCTACAACATTCAATAAACTTTAAAAGAAATAGGGTATGAAAATGGAATCATAGGTTAGGTATAGAGTAAGCCATAAGCACGAGTATGGTCAGTGCCCACAACCGACTAACTGCTAGACCGATATTTGAAATGCCTCTTCATCAATTTATTTAGCAAGCATAACATAATAGTATATTATTATACGAGTTTTATAAGAGGGCCCATTGTAGCACGTGTGAGTTTGGGGCACGACGAGCCCAGCGAGGAGTGCTCCAAACAAGTGCTGCAATGCCTCTTTTTAAACAAGTATCCTTTATCTAATAGACTTGTTTGTCCGTCCGTCCGTCCGTCCGGGACGCTGTTTCAGCAGCCAAACCGTAAGAGATAGAGAAAAAAGTTATTAAAGTTATATGTTTGGAATGGTCATGTCAACTCAGGAACCGAATTTCAGTCACGTGACACTTCCGGTTTTCGAGAAATCACAAAAAGACCGTTTTTCAAATAGAACGCGTATTAAATGAAAATGTTTCAGTAGCCAAACGGAGCTGCGACCCTCTGCGCCTTAAAACGTCGATCGGTTAGGCAACTACTTTGACACCTTCCAGGTCTGGGTACAGTTTTTATTTAATACGCGTTCTATTTGAAAAACGGTCTTTTTTGTTTTTTTAAATGAGACATTTGTCTCACTGGATCGCTTGTAATATACTATTTTATCTACTTCGAGTTGCTGATTTTATAGAAATTCTAAATTTCGGATACTAAAAATGTTGCATTGTAAGCCAGGGATTTTTGAGCGTTAAGATGGCGACATTGTCGAGTGACATTTGTCAATTGCCATCTATTGGATATGGTATTCATTTCGCTGCTCTGTTATTTGAATTAGTTTAAATTTGGTGCAAGCTTTTTGGATCGTGTGTAGTTAAAATAGTACCTTAAGTAGAGCAATAATTGTGGTTAATTAATTCGTTAAAAAGTACTTTCAGTTATATTCGATTAGAATAAATTTAATAAATACAGTTCAGAGATTATGGTTATATATGCGACATCTGACGTTTTTCGTGATATGAGCTTGTGAAAGCAGATGTCACCAATCTTATAAAACAAACAGTTACCAAAAACAGTGTTATAATGGACTCCATTGTAGCACTGTTTTCGTTGTTATAATAACCATATTGTGACATGAAAGTAGATAAACGTTACTTTTTTAGTGATGTACTATTGATACCACAAAAACTAGGACAGCTTCTAAATCCATTAGCCATGCATTTTTCTTATTTTAGTTGATTAAACGAGCTTACTGGTTATATGACAGGTTAGAATTCATATGTCATATCAAATTTTAATATCAACAGCTACAATAGAAAACTAAATAAATATGCAATTTGCTGAACAGTTACACCTTTGTGTAAGCAGGAATTAATATAAGCTTTTGAAACTGAACTTACTTTACGCATAACTGACAGCGAAGTTTTGAAATAATTTGAAAGTTGTCAACATTCCAGTTGCCCATTAAAGATTCAGACTCACAAAGCTAAAAAATATTGTGCTAGTTTTTTCTGATAGCCATAGTACATCTACATTGCTGCATAATGTATTATTGTATTTATTCAAAGCTTTATAGATGTCTAGAAATGACAAATATATCATATAGATTCTTATGAGGGAGGGTTGTTCCGCGTTATTACAATAAAGTTGAAATTTCAAATCAAGGTATAAATTTCTTTATTATTTTGCATTCATAAAACACAAAAACTAATTTAGCGATTGGTTTAGATTAGAGGAGGAAAGTAGAATTCGTTCCATAATTATATATGTAGCTCATACGATAATAATAATGGTGAGGCACTAACACCCCATGAAGGAGCTTGGCCTGCAAGGCGGAAGGTTAGAGCTTCCGTATCCTCGCTCTCACACCCGACTGTCGCGTGTCAAATTCATGACACGTGGTGATGTGGTGAGCACATACGATATCTAACCAAAAAATGGATCTAGCATCAAAACTGTGTGGCCCAACAAGTATTGTCCATAAGCAACGTTTAGGACATCCAGTGAAATTTTCAACTCCAGCTTTGGAATTTCACGTTGAGGAACATATTCCAGGAAATAAACGAGTTATAGTCGATAGAATTCCAAATAAATGGAATTTCAGTGGTGCCACAGTTCATGAAATTGGTTAAAATAGATCAAACTACCTCAATATGTCCTCAAACCAATTGTACTTGGAAAGATATGGGGACATATTCGTGTAATTTTTGCGAGCGCCACCAGATGCATCTGTCGGGAATAGAATAGGGAGATCCCACCAGGAGAATGGCCCTCAACGAGTGAAAGTGTGTGATCAAATTCATGATATGATGTACCTTTTGAAATTTCTGAAAAGATTATTTTACTTCAATAATATGCACAGCTGCGCTCTGATTTCGAAATAATGGACACAGTAAATTTGACGAATCCATTAAGGTAACATTAATAAATATAACTATCGCCGTTCGCAGCTGGAAGCTTCAAAAAGAATTATAACCAGCTGATGGCTTCAAAAAGAAATATAACCAGCTGATGGCTTCACGTCGCGCGATAAGAAAATCATAACATGTGGTCGCCTGTGATACAATTTAATAAGAATAACAATATTGATAAACTGGCAATAATCCAACACATATAGTTTATAGCGGTACTACAATTCTAACGGAGATGTACCAAAAAAAGTATTATTACTTCACATATGCATTACTAAACTAATAAAATAACTACACTTAGCTGGGTGCAGTAAGTAACGACAGTAACTGTTAGATGCAATATGCAAGAACACGAAAAAGACAGGGGTAAAGAATTCATAGCTGTAGCTCAAAGATTGACTACGAGCAGTCGACGTTACTCTACACGCTGGTAATGAGAGGTACTCCCAGGACTGAGTTGGAAACAAGCATTCGTAGACAGAGCGTTGGTGGAAGGATCAATAGCGTGACATTTCGGAGTTTTGCAAGGTAAATTGCACGGTACCACAGTGCGACGGAAACCTAATTTTGGATTGGTAGGCTGGGCATGGGAAGCTTTTTATATCCGATGACGTTTCCCCGATGGCCGCCAATATTCCAAGCAGCTATATTTTCACAAAATCATGCACTCCCTATCTGCTTGACGCTAACTGGTCAATTACTAATCTCCTTTCAGCAGAGACTTGATCCCTTGAGCAGAAGCACGACGAGTTTCCCAGCCCTCTACCGTGCGCATAAAAAGGCAGTACCATCAACGCCTAAAACTGTTGAAATAATTGTCTTGGGGGTTTTGCCATACCCATCTTATAGTTCAGAGGTTACTTCGTCAGATCTTTCTTTGTTGAACTCGCCCAGGAATAGGTTACGTGAAGTAAGGTTTAATGACAACGGAGTAGTAAAAGCAAAAAGAGAGTAGGCGTTGGCGAAGAATATAGTTGAAGAGATTATGTTGAAAAGTAGGTGAATTTATTGCTGCACTCGTTGAATTTTGACACTGCAACAGTGTTTTTGTTTAAATTCTGAATAAATATAATATTTTGGCAGGAATAGCACAAAACTTTGAAGTCTAACTTAGAAGAAATGTCTAAACTTAATTTCAATCTTTCAATGAATTGTGTTTTTCCCAATTTAGTTCGCACAATGAAGATACCATCTTTCACGCCAAAGTTAACTGTTGTTGGAAGAGTTTATTAAAACAAATATATTAAAACACTAAATCGTTACCAACGCTTTCCCATGCGATGTTAAAATGTAATTGCAAAACGAGCAATTTTATTATCATTGCAACTATGTCTGCAACTTCATGTCTTTAATGAGGTATAAAAATAGTCGTTGCAATGACATCGCAGCCAATTATGACTTCCATGAAAACAAGTTTTAGGAAGTACGTATCTCGGAAACAAAAAACGTAGAACCTGCATAATGACGTGATATTAATCCTTGCTCCCAGCCACACAAAAACCTCTGCAGAACTTTCTTATGTTTTCTAAGTATACAAATTTTATAAACTTATTTAAAACTCCGAATTCTGACAATCGAAACTATAATAAAAAATATCAAAACACGAGCACTAGATTACTTCTATTTGTAATAGTTAAAGGGCTAGGTGAAGTTTTAATGTGTTTTCTTGTGGTTGTTGAAAAATAGTATGTATTACACGTTTGTAAAGGGTAATTAGAGAACGCGTACGATTGGAGCTACTATTTTCGCAATGAACCCTTTTCAGCACTTGTATTACAATATATAATTACTATTATTTCAATCACTCTATGTGACAATCTTCTCTCAAACATGAGGTAACTGTATCCCTGTAAGTAATATATGAAAGTAGAGTATGATATTTTGATGCTATTTTAGCTTTAAAGCCAGAACCCGTATTTCGAAAAGGTAAAGGTTTAAGGTAATTTGAATTACCCCAACTGGGGGCGGGCTGCTATTTGAACCTTGCGTCCCTTTTCAGCCAAGAACGGAAATTATAGAATGGGTGAGTGAAAGGAGGGGGGGGGGTGAATGGAACAAAGTCTAGGAAAGCTGGAGAAGTAGCTACTGCCCTGGCATTCACCTAAGAGAAGGTACTCTGTTGACTCAGAAAAACCACCTAAAAACCTGAATCAGACGGCCTCGGGAATTGAACCTACGACCTCCCGAATGGTAAGTAGGCGTGATGACCACTAACCTACAGAGCTCGGCCACTTTCGAGAAGAGACTTCTTAAGTATTTATATTTATATAGTGCCTGAAATTATCAAGTGCTTACAAATTGGTAACAACCATGAAATTGATGTAAAATGGTGTGCGCAATTAACCTTGCTTCAGTTGTTTAATGTTCGAGTAGGGGTAGTCCATGAGTACTTTATAATGTGTTATTATTAGTCAGTTAGAACAGTTTCCCCCGTATATTTCAATTTTAAAGTTTGAAATTGGAAGATACCGTGGCAATTGTTTAACATTGCGTTATCAGGTAAATTGATGACCAAACTATCAGCACGTTTGTCAGATTGAAGTCTTATGCTTATGGGGTCGCATTGTCTGGGTTTATCGGACATAATATGCATACAGTTTCACTGATTCGTGAAACAACATACGAGCAGATCCGATTAATGCTATGTAACTATTAGTCTAGTATATAACAGAAGTTGCAGTCAAGTACCGGCAATACCATAGAGATACTCAAATACACGAAAGAGAAATCTAAGTCGAATATGGATTTTAATATCTAAACTGGGAAATATTTATACACGAGTAGTAAACACTAAATAAGCAAGTACAACACTTTGAAAATGTTCAAACTCCATTATAATTTTGTTTGTGAACTCTGAAGAAACACAGAGCTTACTCCTGAACGATTTTGTGTAATACCACGATAATGCTGAAAGTTTCGGGACATCAATTTTAATTTCAATTTCAAATCTTCTGCGCGAGCAGTGTTGCTTGTAACTTTAAATTTTCTTACTGCCAGAAAATGTGTGGTGCGAAACCAGGGCAACTTTGCGCTCGAAGTATTTACGTAAGTTTTATCAATAAATCAGGGAAGGTGCAAACACCTGCTTTAAATTCCCTATAAATTATTTATCGGAAGTGACTGCAAGCAACATGAGAAAGAATTATTGAAGTAGTAAGTTTCAGTAAAGGTTAACTGTTAAGGACCTTTTTTCATCACCTACGCAGCGGAAAAAATACTTCTCTGCAAATATTTATCTGTTAGTACACGCAAAACTCGTTGCCCGGCTGCTAAAAATAATTTCCTGCCGATTTTTTTAGCAATTTATTGCTTCAATATTTATTTCGCCAAATGAAAATAATTTCCGTGACAGGAAGGCTGAAAGCTGAAAATGAGCTCGCCGTCGCGAACTGTTTCTTTGTTTGCGGCATCCTGATCACTCAGAGCGCTTTTTATCAGAGTTGTTTTCCTTTTGTTCGTTTTTGTTCCGAATCTGTATAAGTTAAACTGACCGATGACCAAAGTTGCGTTCTATACAGCTGTTGTATTGATTCCCAGCGGTGGCTTACCGAAATAACTTCTAAACCTAATCGAACTGTCTGTCCTACAAGGAAATATAATTCCGATTAGTTAAACTTTATTTTTGTTACGAACTGTGCTCTCTAGCAAAACACCATAGAACTTTAATGTTTTCGTCCCTGAAGTTCGACTGCTTTATTGTACTTTTAAAACGACTGTAATCCATATAAAAACATTTTGAAACAACTTACGTGTCGGTATGAGCTTAAAAAGGCGACATTATGTACATTACGATTTCATCTCAACCATATTTTTACATAATTTCTAAATACGTTTTAAATAATCTATTACACTAGAATCAAATGAGAAATAATTTAGTATTAAAAACTAGCTATAAGGTTTAAACATAAATACATATATAATTACTGATACGTTGCGTTATTATTACAAAAATGTAATGCGTTTAAGAATTTAATGTACATATTTTGCTGAATCAATATTGATTCGCCAACTCGTTTTGTTAATTAATTTGCCATGGACATTGCAAAAACAAGCACATCTTTTAAAAGCATTGTTTAAATCCTCTGTGTATTCAATAATGTAAACCGAATAACGGTACTGGAATCCATGCTTTTCGATATGGAACGTTTTGGTACCTCATAAAGGGATTGTTATTTATCGTGTTATTTGCAGACTATCGCCAACTGTAGATTTTTTCCTTATAGATAAAACTTGGTAGTTTTGAAATAATTACAGCCCTAATTCGTTATTTCTTGCCAATAGTTTAATTTTAACGAGATCTTCCATTTATCTGCGGGCTGTTATTAAGCTGTTACTGTCCAACCTGGACATTTTCAGAGCGGACTGGAATAAATGTTATCATTCATTGATTTTGCTACAAAGGATTGTGGGATTGGTATGCAATATAGAGACATATAAACAAACAACGATAAATATAATTCAAAATTATGACGGATTTCACCTTAAGTTTGTAAAAAATAATTTGATAAATCATTTCATAAAAACTGTAAATCATAATTTAATACTTTCTGAAATTTAAATTTAATGTTATAAAACTGATAGAGTTACTACTACTATTTGAGTTCTTTTAGCAAAATGGGTTATTATACCGGGTGTCTGTTATAAAAGTCGAACATCGGAACTTAACCCTGCAACCTGCTCGTCAATTCAACTTACAGGAAAGGTAATGGTATCAATCGAAAGGTAAAACTATGGCGCATCAAATAATACTAACAATAATATTGTACACTGATGTAGTATAGAATTAATGGCAAAATACCTAAAACTCGAACGCACAATGTTGATTGCCTATATTCAACTTTGAGAGTGGACACCCAGTATTAACAGGTAAATGCATCGATAAATGGTGATCTTTATGAAATTGTATGTCTGGGTACCTGTCTATATTATTATATTACTTGATTCCGGCAAAATAGTAAAAGAATACAACAAATGTATACTAGACGAAAATAATTTCAACCATAATTTTGGCTTGCGCAACAAACACATCACAATAAAACAAACGCATAGATATTAGATTCACTTACAAAGAAAACAAAATTGCTTAGCCGCATTTCGAGATATTAATTACGCACACGCATTCGATAAGGTCCAATATCCTAAAATATTTTAGGAAATAGAAGCTGTTTCCGTACATGTTAAATTCTCACTTCATAATTACTTGCTAATAGACACTTTCTAAAGAACCACCGAAATTATTACAAATCATTTATACATCTCAGACAGTGTTTTGGTTTCCATTGAAGTTCGGTTTGCATATTACAAACAAACCTGATTAAAAACATGGAAGATTAAAGGGAAATGAATTAGGTCTAGATATGCAATCTGAAGATGATACTAGATATCTAATAACTTCAGGTGAATTATGACGAAGCTAAATAGCTACGACTAGAATTGATCAAATGATACATACTCACCCAAGGAAATATTTCGACCGAAATCTCCATCAAATGTTAACGAAAGTATCTTTGAACGGTATACAACTCTTAAGACACTGTTAGTATATCCAATATTAATATCATGTAGATACCAGAACAAAATACTTTGGGCGATTGTAGTTACCTAATGATATGTGTAAAAACTTCGTAACGCTATGATAGATTGAAAAATTATCCAAGGAAATGTAGTTCACAGACACTCCTAATGAATAGAAGCCGTTAAAACGTGTCCAAGGGATAGATTTAATTGCTAGATGTAATTAACGTTAAGTAAGATTTATTGCATAGATCCATGCTGTTACACAATTAATTAATTAGTTCTGAAACTAAGAAAACGGAAGTGCTATAGGAACGAAATCGATTAATTCACGAAGATGTTGTATGATTAACTTTTGTTCGCCAATGTAAGAAATTATGTGATTGTAAGTAACAAAAATCTGGTGAAAAAATTTGTCGAGTACATTCTATCATCAAAAATCCGAAAAATATAAGAATACAACATACACAGGATGTTTTAAAATTAGTAATGTAGCTAGCGTCTACTATATACAACTATAATTTCAGATACCAAAGGCTTTGAGAAAATTAATGAAAACAACAAGTTTGAAATTGATTCGATAAGTAGGTAGTTTTTGAAATGCAAAGAAAATAAATAAAAATTCAACTTCTTGGGAGCAAAACCTCTTACGGGTGCATTTTTTATTAAGAAATATTTGGCTATATAGTAATAACAGTATTAATAATACACGTCTTTGTTTTGTATAAAAAATAAAATAATAAATGGTTCAGATGTTGCTCAAACCTTGATAAACTGAACAATGATATTTAAGGAATTATATATAAGTAATTCTGCAAAAAGAAAACTAATTTCGTTTTATACAAAAAATAACGCACACAGAAAAGTAGTGGGACGTTATTTAGAAAAACGACAGATACAAAAAAATATTTTACATGTGCGATTCCTGTAATGTACAAAGTCTTTGGGGCATATCTCGTTTAAACTAATAACCTTATTACGGTTAAAATGTGCCAAGTTTTGATGACACATTAATTTTCCCGTTTTCCTCATACTATTTTAATTAACCCCGTCCTAAAGCCTTGTTGCCTTACTTTTTTGAGGTTACTGAAGCTGATTGGCGGCCTTGATGGTTTTTAGAGTCATTGTTAGGCGTAACTAGATCATGTCTTCCAATTGTTTGCAAGTGTATCTGCACACGACGTGTTTTTGTTATTACGCGCTTTGCCTTGCTCTCTTTGCAGGCGTCTCTCGAGCCATGCGCACGCATTTACTTCGTTGTTAACCTTTGATCTAGTTGGGGCTATTTGATAGGATAGTGGTTTGTAAGAGCAAAATAATGTTCTTGGGCTGACTCGCGTTACCGCAGATATGTATGGCTTAATTTAACAGAGGTAGCTGCGTCTTATCTGCCCATCGATCTTGATTGCGTATTCGTATTTATTATTATGATTAGACATTTGCGTTTTAAGTATTTTGGAACCGACCTTGGACTTGTTAAAGTTGTAGTTGCTAGTCTGTGGTGTGGAAGCTGTTCCTGTGTTTCTAATTTATTGTCGAAGGCGCCAAAGACGCTCATCGTATTATCAAAGCTTTGTCTTTCTGATCGTAATAACATTATATATAAAACACGTATTAATTATGATATCGTTACAGACTATCTCAATTCCATCAACTGGTGTCAAGTTATTAGTTCTCTAAGTGTACACGATTCTTGGTCGCTTTTATATACACTATTATCTATTTCTGTCAAAACTAATTCTAACTATCAAAGTAAATTCTTCCAAACCGTGGCTGGAAAGTAAGATATTCACAATGATATCGACTAAGAAGCACTTATGGAATATGTATCGTAAAATAAAAGCCATTGATGACTACCAAGACTATCGAAAATATTCTAACCACCAACTATATCAGTAATCGATCCAGCAAAAAAGGAATACGAAGATAAAATCATCAAATTTTTGTAAACTTTTGTAAACTGCATTGTTGTAATTTTGTGTAATAATAATTTAAAAAACTCAAAGCAATTTTATAAATATGTACGGGCATTCCTTTCATCTACTGTTCATGTTTCTTTAGTTAAGTCAAGTGACAGAACAATTGCAATAAATCGACACGAGTGCGCAAATATACTTGCGTATATCTTTTTATCTGCCTATTTTGATGACCTAACCTTGTCATTCTACCTGTTTAATTTCCGAGGACTACCAGAAGACTAAACCGTGTTAATTTTACTCCTAAACTAGTTGAAGACAAATTATCTGCACTGAAGTCTTTTACTGCCCCAGACCCTAATCATCTATCTGGTGTGTTGTTCGCATATTATTTCTGAACCTCTAGCAAAAATCATGCAAACATTTTTTGCCGAACATGAACTTTCAAATTCGTGGCGAAGTGCAGATATCGCATCCATATTTAAAAAGGAAGACAAGCTTGATGTAAATAATTACTGCCCCATTACTTTAACGTCAATTACAGCAAAAATCCTGGAGTCCTTAATTGTGGACAGAGTAGTACATTCCTTGCTGGATGAAAATATTTTACCTGTCCAACAAAATGGATTTATTTCTGGTAGATCTGTAATTGCCAATATCCTTAAATGCATTAATAATTGGACAATGGCTCTAGACAACGCATTCCCTATTGATGTCATATATTTGGACTTTATCATGCTTTTGAGGTACCCCTCACTTTGCCCTCTTAGCCAAACTTGAACAGGCTGGTATACGCGGGAATCATTATTATGGATACAGGCTTTTCTTCAGGATCTATCCTTCTGTGTTCGTGTTGAGAATGTTTATCTGACATCAAACCAGTGCTAAGTGGTGTTTCGCAAGAGTTGGTGCTCGGTCCCATCCTATTCGCAGTATACATCGCAGACATTCAACTATTTTGCGTAGTAGTACTTATAATTACGCAGATGACACCAAGCTGTACACCTCAGTGAAGCAACGAACTGATTTGCAAGATGATCTTGAGTCTCTCTTGGTATGGCGTAATGAGTGGTGTTTATCTTTAAATATCACGAAGTGTATAGTGTTGCATTTAGAAGAAACTAGCCCACTGCATAAATATTATATTTAAGGGAACCTGCTACTTTCCGTTACCGGTCACAACGATCTAGTCGTAACCATTACCGCCGACCTATGGGCTGCACACATCTCAGATATATACACTGCATAAAACATTTAGGAACGTCTCTCCAACTATATTTGCCAAACTGTATCGTAAGCATGTTCGTCCCATTCTGGAATTTGTTGCTCCTGTTTGGCATCCGGACTTAATTAGAGACAGAAATTTATTGGAAAATGTACAGTGGAAAGCAACTCGCTTACCATTATGAACGGCTTAAAGTTCTCATTTAACTACATTCTTAATGCGATGCTCTCGAAGTGACTTAATTATTACTTTTCGCGCATAAATAGACTGTTTTCTTGTGATGTGGTTCTCTTTACAAACTTAATACCGATGATCGCCTCTGAGGCCGCCGTTTGAAGATAAAAAGAAAGTTCTCAAGATTGCCTTGTAAAAGATCGTTTATTTTGAACAGAGGGTTTCATACGTGAAGCTACCTGCCGATATCGTCGACGCTCCTACTATCAATATATTTAAAAGCAGAATAGATAGGTATGTTCTCTCCGTTTTTGTTAATAATTCTAACAATTAGAATGCATTTTTTACTAATAGGCATTTGGCTCTATCTGCCTATTTTGATGAGAGTATTATTCTTCTGGAAGGTGTTACTTTTTTGGGACACACTGTATATACATCAAGTGTCCCTTATAAGTAACGAGATTAAAATTCTTACGCTTAAGTGTGGCATCATTGCATCAAGACTAAAGTTTTCTTTTTTTTTGTGGTAAAGGCTAAACGAGACGGTAAACTTGTATAATTTTTTCATGTACGACCTGTCATTTTCGAATATTGGAACTTACACCACGACAATTTCATTGTGATTTTCAAGACTTCCACACATTCTTGAAACTATTCTTACTTCCCTCGTCTAAAAGACGAAGGAAGTATTGTAATCGGGAAAAAATCATCTTTCGAGATTTATCCAGATCTTCACGTTTCAGGGTCCCTAGATGACGAAAAACAGGTAGAAATAGCCCGTTCCTTTGCAATATCCCACAAAACGTTGGGGCTGCATACGCGGCCTGCCCTTCGAATTCGACCACCGGTAACTTTCTTTTTTAATTTGAAAATTTATTTAATTTATTAGAAACGTAAAGATATTTTTACACCTAAGTTAATTTTTTAGTGTCACAATGTCGACGAGGGAAGTTGTGGGTAAAGCCTTTTACATATTTTTATTCTATAAAATTAGCAGCTTAGATGTCATTGAGGAACAATCGAAATCGTCTAAAAAGGTGCCACACCAATTCTAAACTGCTTAAAGTAACAACACACCCAAAAGTGTTACCAAGAACGTAAAACCACTGAGATGTGTTCATTCTCAAAGGATGAATTTTGAAAGCAATAATAGTGAGACGTAATTTAATACAATATGCAAAAAAACGCATACTGTTTAACGATACGCGGGTCTACAGAGGTGCAAACATCAATACTGACCTTTACTTGCATAAATCAAAGGTCAAGATATTAGCTAAGTGGATTAAAAGAAATACACAGCAGGAAGGTGTATTTACATCAAAAGGAGTCGATACTGTTATTGTACCAAAGACGGAATTTACAGAAGCTGTTAAAAACAAAAATAAAGTCTAACATAAATAGTTACAGAAAAGACGTAAATAAGGAAGAATACAACTTTACAAACGAAGTAAAGAGACTTAATCGCCAATCACAACAAAATTGCTGGGATTACTTTATTTCTGAAATAGATACTGACGTTCATGATCAACAAAAATGCCGTAGAAGATAATAAAACATCTAAATAGCACCGAAAAACATGGTTGATATCTTATAAAGATCTTTGGTACGATGAGCAAGTTACAGAAAACCGCTTACAACAATCTCAGTCTGAAACAAAGGTAGATCTCTTATATATAAGTGAGCTAACTATCTACAGCTTTGAAATTCCCTAAAAAGCGAAAAGCTTCAGGAACAGATGGTATTAGTAGTGAGCTGTTAAAATATGCTTCGGAAGAAAGGTTTCAGCGATTTGTAATACTACTAAACAAGTGTTGGAAAGGCAGAAACATACCTACCTGATGAATGGAGGATAGCGAGGATGAGACCAATATTCAAAAAGGAAGATCGCTCACAATGAGACAACTATAGAGGTATTAGCTAACTGAACACTGCCTATAAAATATATACCAAACTATTAAACCACAGGTTACAAACTATAGCTGATAGTATATTACTGGAAGAACAGGCAGAGTTTAGAAAGGGTAGGTCCTGCACGAATAATGTTTTTTTATGCAAAAAAATAATAGGGAAACACCACGAGTTCAATAAATCAACCCACATGATATTCATTGATTATGTCAAAGCATTTGACAACGTTTCCCGGAAAGCACTGTGAAAGATATTTACAAAAAGAGGAATAGCTACGCACCCAATTCAGACTATAAAAAATATTTATAGACATTCTAAAGTATCCTTAAACGAAAATACAAATGACACAAATTACTAACTCGGGACTGAAACAGGGATGTAGTCCGATTCTTTTTAACTTTTAAATAGACGGAGCTGTGCGACCATGGATTAACAAAACAGACGAGTACACACGCAATTAAAAAAAAATTGTAGCCACGTAGTTACCTATTCGCAGACGATCAGCTTGTAGTAGCCAGCTCCGATGACCTTTTACAGAAAGCAACATTTACATTACAACAAATAGTTAGCGAGTATAATCTAGAAATATCAATAAACAAAACAAAAGTTGTGGAGTTATATGGTAAAGAAACTATTCACTCTTAAATAGTTTTAAATAATATAGTAATTGAAGAGGTTAACAATTTAAGATTTTTGAGTTGCAATATTTCCTATTTAAAAGAAATGGATCTTCTTCTTCTTCTTCTTCGCTAATCCTTATGCCCTTTCAGGCGTCGGATGTGGGTTCCTTGTCCTGTATCCATTTCCTCCATTCTTTCCTGTCTCTTGCTAGGATTTTCATTTCCTCTACCGTCTTTCCTCTATCCATTCCAAATTCTCGGATTTGGTCCATCCATTTTCTTCTTGGTCTTCCCCTTTGCCTCTTCCTTGGTTTTCCCATCTCCATTATTTTTCTTGTAATTCTGTCCGGTTGCATTCTTACTATATGCGCATACCAGTTCAGTTGTTTCGCTTTTATTTTTTCCATTATTGGCTGTTGTTCTGTTATTTCTCTGATCATGTCGTTTCTTACCCTGTCCCATTTAGTTTTTCCAGCAATTTTTCTAAGGTGTTTCATTTCTATAGCATTTACTTTGCTTTCGTCTTTTTTTCTTAAAGTCCAGTTTTCACAAGCGTATGTAATTGTTGGTATCGTTATTACATTATGTATTTTTCTTTTCACCTCTATGTCTATGTCTTTATGGCCTAGTATTGTTTTATTCATTGAGTAATATAATCTTGTTGATTTATTAGCTCTGTTTGTTAACTCAGCATCTATTTTCCCATCCTCCGTTATTATACTTCCCAAAAATTCGTATGTTGTTACTCTTTCCAATAATTTATTCTTGCATTTGATTTCTTTGTCAATCTGGGTGTCTGTTTCTTTTTCATTTACAATCATTGTTTTTGTTTTGTTTGTATTTATTTTCATTTTCATGTTTTCAATTTCTTTAGTCCAGGCGTTTACTAAATTTTGCATTTTGTTCTTCTTATCTGCTATCAGTACCACATCGTCTGCGTATAGCAGACTGCTCACTTTAACTGCTTCTAGGTTCCTGTACCCTATGACTGTATCTATTCGGTTATATTTTTCTTTAATTTGTTTAGAAATTTTGTCCATAATAATGATAAATAGTAAAGGGCTTAAGCTATCTCCTTGTTTTATTCCTTTACTCATTTTGAATTCATCTGATCTTTGTCCCACCATTTGTACTCTTGCTCTTACTGTTTCATATGTACTTCTTACTGCGTTTATCAGCCTGCTAGGTACTTCCAGTTCTCCCAGGGTTTTCCATATTTCCCTTCTATCTACCGTATCGAAAGCTGCTTTTAGATCGATGAATGTTAGGTATACTTCCTCTCCTTCTTCTATCTTTCTATCTATTATATTTCTTAATATATATATGTTATCGTTTGTCTGTCTGTTCGGTCTGAATGCTGCCTGTTCGTCTCCCAATTTCGATTCCACATGTTCTCTTAATCTTTTTTCTAAGATTTTTGTATATAGCTTATAGCTGGTTTGAGCTAAGCAGATTGGTCTATAGTTTTCGCACTGCGTCTGTATTCCTTTCTTGTATATCGGAATTAAAAGGTTATTTTCCCAATCCCTCGGGATTTTTTGTTTTTCCCACGCTTCTTTACAGATATCCCAAATCCAGTTTATTCCTTTTTTTCCCAGCCATTTAATCATCTCCGGTGCTATGCCGTCTTCTCCACTTGCTTTTCCAATTTTGATTTTTTGTATTGCCTCTTCAACTTCTTCTCTCTTAATTAAGAGAGAAATGGATCTAAATAACTAAATAGAAAATGCAGCTTGTATGATGGCATTCTCAAGCGCACACTGAAAGATAAAATACGACCAGGGACTCTAATTACATTTTATAAGGTGGTATCCGTTGCTAGTATCATATACGGTAGTGACAGTTGGACATCAAACACTAGAAGAAGAATCGCAATATCTGCAATGACATTTCTAAGGTCAACGGCAGGATATACACTTAGAGGTAGAAAAAATCCAAACGAACAGACAAAATTGGTTAGAACGTCTAGAAAGAATGGGTAACAATAAATTGCCGAAAATGTAAAACCGAAACAGAATAAAAGGAAAAAGAAATATAGACCGTCCAAAAAAAAAAGATGGAAAGATCAGTAACAGAAAAAAAATACATATATAGTCGTGCGAGCGTACATATATCAAACAAGTAGAGATACTCATGCCAAATGTTGAATCCTGTCTAGAGTGCCTGGGACAGTAACATGGGGGGTATTTCTAAGCTTTACTATCAGATGGCATCACAAAATTCTACCAATAAGAGACAGTTACTGGCTCTGCTACCAATGATATGGGATAAAGTAGTGGCGCCATCTGTTAGTACTATCGGAAAGTACCCCCAGGAGCCGTTCAAGGTCATCAAAATCGGTATTTTTATATCAAAGGAACCGACAGTGAGTGTCTCTACTTGTTTGATATATGTACACTGGTCCAAGACATGACGAGAATGAATTAATGTTTGAAGCAAGATCTTTAACCATAACTGTTATTATTTTTGAGACACACCTCGTATGTGTATCTTACGTTTTCACTTCACACCTCCATCTTCTTCTTTTCAAACCCGCCTACTTTGATCGACCAAAAATTCAACTTTTCCGTCACTCACCCTAGCGATCTAAGTAGACAAAACTCTTTTATCTTGCCAAAACCTCTAAATATACATTTCTGTTGCAAAATAATTCAAGGAATATTTTTAAAGAAAATAATAATCGAAATGTGGTCTTAACATAAATTAATATAAAACCAGAACCAAATGTTCTGCGGCGAAAACAAAAATCTTAATATGTGTATAATAATAATTTTTCTTTTAATGTTTTACAAAATAGTTACGTGTTTATATATTTTTCAGGATGCTGGAGAAGATTTTGAAATCAAATTGTTAAGCTTTCATTACTTGGCAAAATAAATTTTTAAAATAGAATATAAATTATAGAGATTTTCATTCTTCTGCAAGTTATGCTTCAGGTTAATAAAACTAGAAAATTACAAACTTTTTGTAAACCAATTATTTTGGTTTATTATCAAAAAAATATTTTATTTTGGTTTTACATCAATTTATACGAGCATAGTTTTATCATTATTGCTGCTAAAAGAATTGTTGCATTATTTTACAAAAAATTATATATAGGCATTTTTGGGGATGCTAAATTACCTTGAAATTAAGTTTTACAATATTTTCGCTTTTAATCAGACATAGTACATGCGTATGCAAAGGTAGACATAATCCACCTAGCTAGTTCGAGTATTCTTCAAGGTCTGTACACTGAACAGGCCACCAACATTTTCAATCGTTAAAATATAGATTTTAGTTTAAGTCCGCTTGGGGTCTGCAGACCACCAAAATGTTTTATCGGTATGCTTAAAACTATAGAAGATATGGTGGAGGTGTTAAGTGAAAAAGTGAGACACACGGTAATTGTGCTTCACTGTTATTCGACATTTTGTATTTGATGGCTGGTTTACGTGTTTTGAAATATATTGCAACGAACTCAATTATTTTTAATTATTATAGTAAAATCGAAACGTTTTAGTTTTCTATCAAATTAAATATCTTTGAAATTGTCAAGTTGAGAAATTCTAGCTAATGAATATGTATCCAGCAGTTCTTGTTTCTTAGCAACTGCGGGTTTCGGCAAATCAGATTATTTTATTTTCTTTAAACTGATTTCACTGCTGCATCTAATATCGATTAACCAATTAACATTCAGCGATTGAGGGAATTGCTTTCCAACAAATAAGGCTTGGAAAGCCAACTACAGCAGCCTTACCCGTTTGTGTAACAGTTCAAACTAACCAAATTTAGACCGTAAGCGCTTTTCAGCAATTAATTTAGTTAAGAGGTGCTAATACTTCTTAAAATTGGCAGATCCCTTATCTGCTTGTAACAAGTCTCGGTTTTATTCCAATCGCTGGTTTTCAGCTCGGCTTTCAGTCTAGTTGCTATAGTAACCTCGCTCTTGTACCGCCGCTCTGTTCATGACGTCACAGTCAATCAGATCCCGGATTGCAGTACAATAAAATTCAGGGTAATGAAACTATATGGTCAGGAGATTGTTTTGTTTTACAGCAATTTTAAAGCTGCCTCGGTCGTGGCTCCCTTATTATGTCATGGGTTTATTTTCGCCTTTAGCTTGTTATTTCTGAAATCCAACCAGGGGAAAATATAAATTTTAGTCCAATTTAGACATGCGCTAAAAATTACAAAAATTCCATGTTTTATATAAATATATACTTTACAATGCACCATTATTTGTATAAGTTTACCTAATATTTAGAAAATGACTGCTGCTGCTCAGTTGTATGAAATACAAGTAGGCGGATAAAATTTTCATCGTTTATATTCCCTGATGGCGTACTATCGAACACGTTATTATTTTTATTTGTAAACAGAAAGCATACTGTTGAATAAAATAGAAGCTGCTACAATGATGGGCACGTAATAGTAGCTATATCATTTTCAAATGCATTTCTTCAAACGCCTTCTTTCTAAAGGTAGCACAAGTTAAAACCAAGAAACATATTTTCTTTAGCAACAGTGATTCCTCTGAATCGTTTCACGTAAATAATTTAATTAGTTTTTCTAAACAACTTACTATTTACAATAATTAAATTAAATAGTTCTGTCTATCTGCGTTGACTGAGAAGGTTTGACGTAAGATAATAGTGCTGAATGCTAAGATTGCTGGATCACTATTTTTAGTGAGAAGTGAAAACATTGTTTTCTTGAATAATACTATCGTGGCTTAAAATTTTTACAAGACGCATTGTTATTAATTATTTGGTGTATATTTATACAGAGCAATAAGTAATTAAATTGTCTTGGTCCATACTCATAAACCTTGGCATAAAGCATCACAAATTTGAACTTATGGTTCTATTATAATTCAATTAAAAGAGAGTGTTTATGCTATGAGCAAACCATCTTATTATCTATTTATTTTTTCTCCGGATAGGAGTTGACCATGACTTGGTTGGTATCCAAATTCATTTAATTTGACTTGAGTCTATGTTGCCGTCATTCCACTTAACGACACCGTGTTGTCACATCTTAATGTCAGCTTAGTCTTGGTTCATTAACTGTGAACGTCACATAATCTTATTCAAAAGAGACTAATTATTATCATTAACGCTATAAACAGCCTCAATCACTATAAACAAAGCACGCGTGTTCATAGGCAATTCTTATCTGAAAAATCTGGTGTGATACATGCACACAACTTCCTTTTACAGTGATTAGCCAAAAATTTGAGTTTTAATTTTTAAGCATTTGTCAAAATTTTTCAAAAAAGCTAATTTTACAGAAACCGTACAAAATACAGCGTTAGTTCGAGAGACAATGTTCTCTAAAATTTTAAGCTGAATTGAAAAATGTAGTAATATACCGGGTGTTCTATTTTAAATAGGAGTTAAAAAAAATAGGAAAAAAACAAAAGAAACCCATTTTAGAGGTATTCAACGCAAAATCACCTATCTCACATCAATACACATTAAAATTGTAACAAAAATGTAGTTTGAAAAAAATCGGTAAAACCGTTTTTAAAAAAATCGAAATAACTGAAAAATCACAGAGTAAACACCATACCTCCGCTTATGCGATTTTCTTCAAAAGCTTGCTGTCGCATCTTGATAGTGCAGGAAACTTATATATGAAGTTTCAACGCCATACCTCTTTTCGTTTTTGAGATATTCTGTTCACAGACATACAGAAAGGCAGACAGACACACAGACAGAGACACAGACCAATGAACAAAAACATGTTTTTTGGGTTCAGGGGACTCCAAAACGTGTTGAAAACTTAATTTCGAATTTATGGGGTGAATCTAATATGTACTTCATTTAGTTCCTTTATCGTAAAAGGAAGTAAAAAAAGAAAATATCAAAAATGTATGGTCCTATGCAAAATTTTAGAAACATCAACTTACTTTTATGAAAGCGTACATATTTACTAGGTGAAGTGCATTTGTTAGTCTAAGTCTGTGTAAGAGGGAGATTCTCTTAAGTTGAAATTTTTCTTTTATCTGCAGATAAAAATAGAGGTCCAAAGTGTTTACCTTAAGTTTTTAACTTTACACAGCTACATAATATACAGGCGGCTAAACTGCTAAACAACTAATTTAACAGCCGCTACATCACCTATTGTCGTTAACATGTATGGTTCCGTAAAGGTCTCAGTGACACCCTAGCTACTAGTTTTGAACTTTTCTAAAAAACGAATAAATTAGAATTGCTCAGTGAGATCACAGTTTTATGAAGGAACAGGTAAAGAACATTTACATAAATGGAAATCATTCAGAAAAAGTTATTAAACAAATGAAACGCAACAAACTGTCTCTGCGGTCCCAAGAGCACCCCGCGTGGTTGTTTAAGGGTTAAGATCTAAGGATGCGCTGGCAGGAAGCTGCACGTAGTGTATCAAGGTTACAAAGTAAGCAATTAAAACTATGGGCAATAGAGCCGTTAACTCGTAGTAGTAGAGGATGTTTTGTTCTAACATTAGTTGCTAGTTGTAAAGCTGAACTAGTGAGTGGCTTACTTAATACATATGCTCAAAGTCATTTGATCCCTGTTTGCAAATATCCTTTACTTAACTATGGAAGGAGATACAAAATAAACCGATTCTGTGTGCACTATAAACGAATATGATCAAAGAAAGATTCAATGCAGACTATGGTATGATTTCTAAAAACAAATCATTTTTAAATGGCAGTGGATCAGGTCCCGGCAGCCGGGATGCATAAAATGACATTTAAAATCCCGGCAGCCGGGATTCATTCGATTTCAACTAAAAATCCCGGCTGCCGGATGTATAAAATTACTAGAGTTCGTCAAAATATTCCCGTATTTTTTCAAAATAATGCATAGCAAAATGGCATTTATTTTTTTTTAAATATGGCATATAAAATGGCATTTATTTCAAAATAAAAATAAAAAATGGTAAGTATTTATATCAAAAAGTTGAAATTTTAGAAAAAATTTCACCAGTAATATTTAAAATCCCACAACACAAATATAAAAGACAAAGTGATCTGATAAAAACGACGGACACAAGGCAAATGAGTGGAACGTAGGTATCCGAGTTGCATTAAAGAGAAGGGGGAGAACGCGGGGTTGTTGTTGATGAGTGGACGTAACGGGATACTTACCTGAGCGTTGAGGCGCAAGACGAGCGGTCACTACCGCCCCGGGTGATCGACCTTAGTACCTGGCACTCACTAAAACTTCTGCATGTTTATTTTGAAATTTTTAAGCCCTTTTTTGTTGTGAATTAGCCACATAATATTGATTTTGATTGAAATATAACATTAAAATATGGAATTTATTCAAAATATAGCATTTATCACGAAAAGAGGCATTTTATAGCATTTATGGCATCAACAAATGTGGTTCATTCTACCCCTTACTACGTGAAACGACTAAATACGAAATCTGGCCCTAAAGGGGCCTACAGTAAGAAAAATGACAAAATGGCATTTGACGGACTCTAAAAATTACATTTAAAATACCGGCAGCCGGGATTCGTTCAATTTCAACTAAAAATCCCGGCAGTCAGTCATTTGTAGAAGTACTTTATATATTTTATCGTATCATTGACAATTGTGGTTCTTTTATGTTAAATCTTTATTGATAATTATTACATTACAACTTCACAATAACTTAGTAGCACATAATACGTTAGTTACAATATATAATACGTTAGTTACAACCAAAGTTGTTGATTTTTTCACGTCATCGCTGTCAAGGATACGATAAAGCTTTGAATGTAACTCGATTATTATGCGATTTAAACCATCTCGGACGATGCCAGGCGACTCGGCTAGCGACTGGTCGCCTGGCAACGTCCTCGATTAATATAAATAGCATAATAATCTTGTTACATTAATAGCTATTTATATATTATTATAAAATAAATATATTGTTTTGTCAATATAAGTATATATGTAAAATTTCACCTTCCGAAAATTTTCCAAATTTTCATGTTTCAGATTATGAGGGTTAGGAAAATTAAAATGGTTAATTTCCGTCTGTCTGTCTGTCTCTTGGCGCTATAACAGAAAAACTACTTGACTGATGAAAATGATATTTGACATGTAGTTGACACTACTGCCAAGGAAGAAACCGGATATACTTTTACCACACATCTACAGGGTAGACACCCTGAAAAGTATATATTTAAATAAGAATTTTAAATTTCATATACTTTTATGGCATAGAATGACTTACAATATACTGTAAAGGTTTTTTAGGGTAATAATGGAAGGGAGGAGGTATGTGCAGTAAGCAAGTAGTCAGGGAGTGTTACTATGCATGCACAATAAGTTTCTATTACTATACATTAATTTTATATCCTTAAATTTACAAAAAATATATATACATATATTTAACAGTTCTAAAAGGTAAATAAAAATTCCTGTAAGTGCTATATATTATATATTATGTAAAGTAAACATATTCTTAAAGACTCAGTTTACTAACGTAAGCTAACAAAATTGGCAAAACCAACATTTTTGCTTTGGAATATTTTTGAGGGAAACGCATATTAAATGATATCGATTTAAGCAACCTTCCCATCTAATCCTTTTATTTTGGTTAATGTCATTGGCACAGGCAGCACATATCCAATTACATTGTTCTTTTTTTCTTTTAATAATTCATTGTAATATACCCCATGTTTCTTGTGTTAAATATTTTCGGATATAAAAAAAGGTAACGACTGTGTCTTCACTAACCTTATTATTAATAAGATCAGCTTCTTCTATACCATAGTCATGTACAATAAAATTAGGTGATGATATATTGACAATTTTATTTCCATCCTTCATAATCCATGACAGCAATCATTTTTTTTTCGGGGTAATTAAGTTTTATAAAAGGAGCTTTCCTACATACTTTCTTTTTCTTGGATATACCAATCACCGTGTTTTCTAACCCTTTGGGTCTTCCTCTTTTTCTAATTGCAATATATAATAATCGAGGACGTCGCCTGGCATCGTCCGAGATGGTTTAAATCGCATAATAATCGAATTACATTCAAATATATATCGTATCATTGACAACGACGACGTGAAAAAATCAACAACTTTGGTTGTAACTAACGTATTATTATGGTAACTAACATATTACATATTGTAACTTGTAACCAACGTGTTATGTGCTACTAAGTTATTGTAAAGTTGTTGTAATGTTATGATATTAATAATTATCAATAAAGATTTAACATAAAGGAGCCATAATTGTCAATGATACGATAAAATATATAAAGTACTTCTACAAATGACTGACTGTCGGGATTTTTAGTTGAAATTGAACGAATCCCGGTTGCCGGGATTTTAAATGTAATTCTATACATCCCGGCAGCCGAGATTTTTAGTTGAAATCGAACGAATCTCGGCTGCCGGGATTTTAAATTTCATTTTATACATCCCGGCTGCCGGGACCTGATCCACTGCCTTTTTAAATTAGTCTTAATGAATTATATTTTTCAAAGTATGAAATTCAAAAACATTTCTTCAATATTAAAGAAAAATATATTGCCTAAATTTGAAAATCACTTTCCTTAAAATATAATGAACAAAATTGTATTTTCATATATTATACAATTAGTCCATCGAAAATAATCGATTCTACGAGACGTATTGCCTGCAACACCACGAGATGCATAGCATTGAGTGATGGTTCATAACGCAATACGTCGAGTCACGCGAATTTTCGATTGTCAAGTTGTATACAGGTAGACTACACCATGAGTAAAGAAAATAAATAACATATAAAAGTAAACAGGAGATTCATAAATTTAATAATTTTGTGTTTACTTGTAAAATTTTTAATTCGTTTATGTGGTTTTAATATTATTTTATTATATTTGTCACATTTTTCAAAGCTATATGATTTTAATAATTGCGATTATACAACGTTTGGTATTACACCAGTTACACAAAGGTTTGTATAATCCATATCACCATAGTTACTGTAATAACTGTTGTAATACGTGGAAACTGAGGAAAATTCATTCTTATTGGTTTCTAACCTCATGAATGGTATAGTCAATACAATAACTGTACACAACGCATGCCACAAATGCTTTAATCGATATTAACCGTATTTCGTTAAGTGCCATAAACAAACGTGTTTCGTTCTATATTTCATCTTCATCAATATATTCTTTGTTAATATTTATCTATAACCGCACTCAGTGAGGTAATAAATAGCTTAACGATTTTCAAATTAATTTAGTAAATAGGCCATAACAACACCGATAAAGATAAAAATATTTAAAAACTTCAATACATGTAAATAAATACAATATTAACACAAAACATTAGAAACTGCATTTGATACATAAGCATAAGATGAAAGGAAATCGTCAATAACAAAATTATATGAAACCATAAATGGCATCAATGTTATGAGTATTAAAAGTTTTTTATCCAAAAAACTTACTGCAAGCTATGATACATAAAGTATATAGAATAGGTACATGGTTTTTGATAATATATAAACCGTTCAATAGTTATTTGCCAAGTAGGTAGACATGGAATTTTGTTTTTATGTTTAATAAAACTAAAACTCCCTAGCCTAGAAACTCTTTCTGACACTTTGTCAGAAGCAGCTGTTATGTACAGGAGACTCACGAAAGTGTCTAATTTGACATTTTGAGGTTAAACATCCAATGTTGCCAGTCCTTTCATACTTTGTTTGCCACTAGGTATAATATGTATGGACATCGCCGTCATGGATATCTATCTGTCAAACAAATTGTAGTACTAAAGTAAATATGCCAAAAGTCATTAAAGGTGACACAAAACTACAAATTACAAAGGCTTACAGGCATTATAAAGCTGACAGGTCCGACCTCAGTGAAACTGAAATCTTTGCTCGGCTTAGTGACTTTTGGGATGCAAGTATTTATGCATAAAACTTAATTGTTGCTTTAATTTTCGGCTTTGTACTGTTTTAGATATCTGAAAGAACTATTAGAAATATTATGGGGCGGACCAATTTTGAAATTAAACCTTTTGGCCCACGACCTAAAAATGATAGGTACATACTATTTGCAACATACGCACTGAAGAAGTAGTTAACAATGCGAGACAAATTGTGCAAGAACAACCACACGTATCTGTTCGCCATTTAGGACATCAATTAAATGTTTCATATTCAACATCTCATAGGATATTAAGAAGCAATTTGCATTATTTTTCTTACCGGTTGCAAGTGTATCAGGAACTGCTGCCAAACGATCCTCCGGTTAGATTGGAATTTTGTAACTGGTTTATCAATAATTTAGGAAATAACGATAATGCGTTTGAGAAAACTTTCTTTACTGATGAGGCATACTTCTATTTATCTGGCTATATTAATTCACAAAGTATGAGGATGTGGAGCGCTGAGAATCCCAATTTTTATGTTGAAGAACCGCTTCACCCACAAAAAATCGGGGTTTGGGCTGCAATTAGTAAAAGAAGAGTTATAGGTCCTATATTTTTTAAGGTAATTGAGTGCAGTAAAACGATTAAATTTTATTTTAATAGTTCAAATTTTAGGTTTTCTAAATGCACAACCATTTCATACTGAAATTTTGTCGCCGTTTTTTGAAGAGTTACGGGACAATGAATTACAAACGGGTTACGTACTTTCAATAAGATGGGGCATAAATTTACTTAAAGAGTTTTACAAAAACAGAGTTATTAGTCAAAACATGTCTACAGTGTGGCCCCCGAGGTCTTGTAACTTAACTCCCTGTGATTTTCTTCTGTGGCCATATTTAAAAAAAATCCATTCTTCAACTTCCACTGGACAATATTCAGCAGCTTTAACAAAGAAGTACCTAATGGAAAAAATAAAGAAATCAATAATAATGGCGTAATATTAAGATTTGAGAATAGAACGAGTTAAAGAGTTTACTTTCTTAGGAACATTAATCTCTGAAAACTTAAATTACACACAAGGAATTAAATCAAGGTTAATAAAAGCATCGAGATGTCCGGGCGCGTTAAATAGTATAATGTCCTTAAGACAAATGTCGCGAAATGCAAAACTACGACTTATAAGACTGTAATTCGACCCACAGCTACGTACGCATGTGAAACATGGACGATGGATGTGGCGAATGTGGCAGACCAAGATACGATAAGTAGGTGGGAGAGAAAAATGCGGAAAAAATATTTGGAGGGACTCGGACGGATGATGGTTGGAGAAGACTTACAAACGAAGAGGTACAAAAGAAGTATGGAGAGCCAAATATAGTAGACTTCATTAAGGCTCGAAGGTTAAGATGGTTTGGGCATATATGGAGAATGCCAGATGGAAGAGCTACTAAGATAGTATTGGAAGGCAGAGCGCAAGAAACTAGAAGAAGAAGCGACCAACGAATAGGTGGAAGGAGGCAGTAATGGAAGACATATCAAGGAAAGGAATAGAAGACTGGAGAAATAAAATCATCAATAAGGGACAATGGAGACACATTGTTATGCAATGGGCCTGAAGTGGCTTGTAAAAGCTTTATTTATACTGAAAAAATACATAAATTGTAATATTTAAATATTTTTGTATACAATTTATAATTACAATAAAAAAACGACTTTCATTATACCATTATGCCTACTCAACAAGGTATGAAACGTATTCAGAATCAGCAATTTGTCTTTCATGAAATTTATCTTAACCAATACTAAAAGTGGCACAAAATCCAAAACCAAATCTGGCAACCACGTTTTGTACATTAACATAAAATTATCATTTTATATAAAATGAGCATAACCTAACTTTTGTTAATGACTGACAGCATATTTACAGGGTGAAATTCATCACCCTAACATGGCCTCCTATCTGGCAAATAACTATTGAACGGTTTATACCTTACCTAACTTTTTATCAACGCATCTAACCTCACGTTTTCACAAGCGGTAGTAAAATCGCAGCCAGTCGTGCCTCGGAGAGCACGTTCGGCTGTCGGTCCCGGTTGTCCTTTCAGTGACAGTCATTAAGTTACATCAAAGGCGCTCGCGCAACCTGAAAACTCTGACACCAAGCTTCCTACCACAAGCCATACGATAAAAAAATATTTGAACCTCATTTTTTAACAACCCTAAGCGACTTCCTAACGTTACATTTAATCTCACTTTTTGACAACGCGAACTCCATACTTTTATTATAATTTCTTGTAAGAGACACTGCACTGCATTACACAGTGAAGTATATCGTGTATAATATAATAAACAAACGTAAAATATATTATAGAAGACGTGTTTTTAATAATACATCTAACTTTACTTTTTATCAATGCATTTAACCTCACAGTGTTAACACCACATTTTAACAACCCTAACTCCAAGTTCTTGACAATATGTCTAATCAGTGTAGTGACAGATACTTTTATCTGAGTATCTAAGTACAAATACATTTGAAAAGTTCTATCTAGATACATTTGCAACATTGTATAATATACATATATTACAGATACTTATTTTTTTGTATCTAGATATACGAGCCATAACAACTATATGTTCGGCCATTTCATCATTTCTAACTAAATATTGTTTTAACATATAGTGTTACCAGAAAACGTATTTATTATTATTTTGGAATTACCAGTATTCTGGCTACACTGTGGTCATATAATATAATAAAAAATCAGGTGTGGTTCACTCACGCGACTTTCTTTTACAGTGATCTTATAATTGGACAAATATTGGATTTTTAATTTTTAAGCATTTGTCAAAATTTTTAAAAATTTACAAATTCTACAGAAACGGTACAAAATAGAGCGTTAGTTGAAGAGACAAATTTTCTCTAAAATTTTAAGCTGAATTCAAAAATGTAATAATATACCGGGTTTTCTATTTAAAATGGAAAAGATAGGGAAAAAACCAAAAGAAACCCTAATTCCCTATCGTGCATCAATACACATTAAAAATGTAGTAAAACTGTAAAGTTTTAAAAAAATCGTTAGAACCGTTTCTGAAAAAATGGAAAAAAACTGAAAAATCACAAGAGTAACCGTAACGTACTTCCGGTTATGCAATTTTCTTCAAAAGCTTGCTGTCTCATCTACATAGTACACTAAACGTCATACCTCTTTTCGTTTTTGAGATATTCTGTTCACAGACAGACAGACACACATACAGACAGACTAATGAAAAAAAACATGTTTTTTGGGTTCAGGGGACTCGAAAACGTGAAGAACTGTTGAAAACGCAATTTAAAATTTTTGAGCTGAATCCAATATTTCCTTTATCGTAAAAGGAAGTAAAAAAGATTAATGGATATTATATACACGTGCTATATAAATATCCAAAAATAAACCACTATTATAGTATAGTCTGTTCACTAAACACAAAAACACAAAGTGGCCTTTGATATCCAAAATTTCATGAGTGTACTTCCAAAATTCACCTTTGTCTAAGAATGTACTTACAAACAGTTGCTAAAACAAATAGGTTAAGGGTGTGACATTTACTACCCATCTGTCATAAATGTTGTAATTAACTACTATTAAGGATATTATACAAATACTGTGTTGGATACTATTGACGTAGGGTTTACTAATGCGTATCTTTATTACATTTTATGAAACTTTAGGTTAGAATTTCTAGAAAAATATCTACTTTGACACTGACAATGAGAAATAATTAATGTAATTTTTAAATTCAAATCTGCCAGTATGCAGGCGTGCAAATCTTTGCAAAACAAAATACAGAATCCCTAGTAGAAAAATTATATGCACATGCCAACTTCAAAAAAATGTAAATGTTTTTGTGTTTACTGAATGCCCTATATATTAAATAACGATAGTGCCTTAGAACAGGGCGAGAAAAAAATTAGAAAGACGAGGCTCGAAGTGCGAAGTTTTTCAATTTCAATTTCAAAGTAGTCTATGATATTCTACCCCTTTCTCTCTTTCTCTCTCTCTCTCTCTCTCTCTCTCTCTCTCTCTCTCTCTCTTAATGTTTATTCCTATTTCGATACTTGTTAGTTTGGTCTAGTACTTTTTCTTATGTCTTGGGTTTGGCAAAAGTAAAAAGCTTGCACCATACAAATCAGCCATGTAACAATTAACTATATCTACATAAAATGATGTTGCTAATATTCTATTTGTTAGCGAGTGTCATGTTATACGTAATTATTATTTATAAAAACAAATATTGTTGATCAACTCTGAGCTGGCTAAACTCAAGAATGAATCACGTTATGACAGCGCTCCCGCACATTGTGTATCTGTGTACTTATTTTGGCATTATGTAAAGTATTCTAAAACTAAGTTTCATATGTACTCAAACGATATTATCAGAAAAATGACTTGTATACAGTTTCGAGCACAATAAATGTATAAAATAGTTTTTGGCGAAGAACAGAAAGACCAATCCATGGACGAGGGATGTTCATATTCTACTTGATTGGAGCTTTTACATTTCTGAATTAGGGTGACGAACTACATACCTATATCTGAATTTACATCGGAATATTCAAGAAACGAATGTACCCTGAAGGTGCCAAAACATGTCTTCAAGTGATATACTCAGTTCTGTTGCACAGCTGACTATCGTCAAAGCCGAAGAAATTAATATGTATCGTCGGTTGCATAAACAATTTAGTGAAGAATGCCTTTCAAGAAGCTCAGTGTTTTATTGGTATCAATCGTTTATAATAGCACTCAAATGCTAAACAATACCAGTTACCGCAACTTTGTTCAGTCCAATTTAGGCAGAGTATAACAGCTAACTGCTTTTACGAAACAGAAAGATTGTGAGAACCGAATTTTTCAAACTATTGATACTTCTCTGCACATGCGCCCACACTTTTCCTTCTTAAACCACGAAAGTCTGAATAAATTTGGATTTTATGGTTCCGACTTATAGCTGTGCGAGTATTATATTTATGGACACCTTAATCGTCATATGAGAGGTAAAAAATTCAAGTCGAATGAGGAGGTCGCAGGCTGTTATAGTTCTTTTTCTCTGTTCGTATTTGCAAGTTGCGGTAGCGGTGGGATAAGTGTGTATTGAAGCAACGGCATTATTATGAAAAAAATAAATTATTTTTATCCACGTCGGTTTGTTCTTGTTATTGCTGCATACAAAATATGGTGAAATATAAACTCCCCTTATGTTACCTAAGAACAATTGCAGCATTTTTTTAGATTGTAAACGCGTTTGTCAGTGTTATAGTTTGGTTTGAAAGTACTAGATATTAATATTCCGTTGTTAAAGTAAACTGTATAAGTGTTTAAGCCCCAAGTTCCTGTGTTGCTAACTTTTCTTTTGAGATACATCAAAGCAGTTTATATATTTATTGAGCTACTGCTTAGTAGATATTGATAATCCGCTCGTCATATGACGGAACTTTTGGCTTTTTTCTTCTACCACTTTAAGGGCCGGTTGCAGAAAGCAATGTTAAGTCTGGTGTTAGCTAACATCGCGTCAAAGTGAACAAAATCGCATCAAATTTTGTTTACTAATGTATTAGTTACCATAAGCATTTGAAATTTGATTCGTTTTTGTTCACTTTGACGTCGCGTTAGCTAACACCAGACTTAACATTGCTTTCTGCAACCGGCCCTAAACCTTTCATATAGGCTAGGTGGGGCATCTACTTTTTGAGTTCTTTTCAGTCTCCTCTTTGCAACACCCATCTTAGAAAAAATTTCCAGTATGTCGTTATAATTGACTAGATCAGTTCCAGTATTAAAATGAATAACAGTTAAACGAAACACTAATTCGCACAAAATGCAATGGGTACGATTTGAAGCCATGTTCCCAGCGAGAATATGATTTCAAATTCCACGCCTTTGCCACTCGGTCACGAACGCTATGCAATATACTGTTAAAGAATGCTAGCTCCTCATCGGCTGCATAGTCATTAATTATGTATTACAATTGCAACAGGTTGGGTGACCTTATGTTATATATTGGAGTTATCTCATATATTTGAAATAGTCATATAATTTATGTATTCAATATTTTACTTTAAGCTTGCCCTTAATTAATACAATGCCCCGTTAGTTAAACTATAGTTGCTTTCAAACCAAGTACTCTTATTTCAGGGGTGGTTCGCCAAATCTAGATCTCTATTAGTTGAAGTTTAAACTTTTTAATTGATTCTTAATTATTCAATGACATCAAACGTCAACCCAACTTCTACATCTTCTCAAACCAGGTATTGACAAATCAATTTTTTTACATTGACATAATTATTAATTAATTTATTAAAATAATTACTGTTTTGTATTTTACTTTTTCCCTTATTGCTCGTTATTTAAAATGTTTTGATATTAATTACTAACACAAACCTTATCACTTCTTAAGCTCACTCTGCAAATATCCAAACACCACTGCTCCTTCCCGTAAGAGATCCCGATGTTCACCTTGTGTGATACCTACAGCCTGTTCCTGTCAACCAACTCCAAGAATCCGCTGAATTCAGCTTCAATCCCCTCATCAAACGTCAACTTCAACTCCAATAGGCTCCTGCTAAGTTTCAGCTTTATAAATGAATCTGATCTTATCTTGTTTATTCCTTAGATAGTCCTCTGCACTCAGCAATCCTCTCAGAAGCCTTCCAATTCTAGTAGCACTCCTACTAACTTCCTTCTAGATGAATAACCTTACTTCCATACAACCACCAATGTCAAAAATAAATATTTAATTATGTGTAACGTTCACCAATAAATCCAATTTTCTTCAATTCAGTAGTTCTCTGGTTCGTTTTATGTTATTCACTGTATTCGTCAATCTCTTCACAGATTGTCCAGCCCCAATAAAATTATTATTTCACTTTCATTTCTATACCTCGTAAATATGTTAACAGCCTTAATATTTGTATTCAACCAAACAACTATACAAATAAGGCATAATTTATAGTTTTTATTAAGCAAAATTAAATACTTCACTACCAATTCTATATTTTTCAATGAGTTTATTTATGTAACTATCCTAAACAAAAATTTCATTCCTATTAGATACTATTCTTATGACACTCTTTTCAATTTTAAATATTATATTATTACAGGATATTCATTCTGATTATTATAACAAATACATTTGAATTGTAACCTTGGCTTGTTCTTTATTAACATTCACTGCAACCCTCAATTTTGTATATTCAATTAATATCTTACTATCAAATTACCTCTCCCATTGTCTCAATTAATTCCATTATTAATATTTAAAAATTAACACCCATCAAGATTTAATTATAGTAATCTTCCAAATTTATTAGTTTTAAATATTTCTTTGTTATGATTGATCATGCCACTTCGTGTATCATAATAATACATACTTACAGTTGTGTAAAGTGGCGCAAGACGTAAGGCAGTAAGGAATAATGACCGTTGCAATTATTATTTATAAAATTAACTTTATTATGCTGTCTACTTTTATTTTTAAAGTTATTATTGTTGCTTTGTGAACCTTTATTGTTATCCGCGTTATAAACATCAACGAAAGGTCTTTTTATGATTTTGTTAATAATAACTGACAACTTATACAATTTTAGAAACGCTGATTTGTTTTCAGCTGTACGTTTTAACGTACTGCCATTTTTATTGTGTTTGAAACATTTTCCTGTATCAGAAAAAAACAACGCAAGTTAAAAACCATTAAATGCTGTCAGATCTTTTCTATACTACTATACTTTTCATAAGCTCTCTTTGTTCGCCACCTCTTTCACAGCAGGAAATAGCCCTAGCCAGGAAACTTTTCATATTTAAAATATTCAGCCTCCATAAAGCGACGCCAATTACAGCAGAGATGCTTCCTTAATATCTTCAGTAATGGTGCAAATATTCTTAATTAGTTGGCTGATGTTTTGAAGTTCTCTTAAAAAGCCCATTTTACGTCTAATTCGACTTCATCTACACCGTTCACTTTAATTATTTTACAAGCGATTAACTTTTGCACTTAGTCTTAAGTTTGAGACGCCGGAACTATAAAGGAGACTCTTCATAGGATTTTAATGCCGTACTATTAAGTTTGATATAGTACGTCTTGCTCAGCATTCCAGAAAGTTCCTGGTAGAGCTTAATTGAATATCCGCTTCATGATCGTAAATTCATACCCATCAGCGTTCATAAATATTTTTTGTGTAACTTTATTCATCAATATTGATTATAATTTCGTTCATATTTTTAATTTTGCAATTTTCTGAATTAGTAATTCGCTCTACTGATGAATAAATAATTACTAATTTATACAGCAGCTAATTTCTATAATATCATTATTGGTTTAAAGAACAAATAAAGTTTCTTAGGGGTTCTTAGAATGAACAAGCTCTATTATTTTCAAAATTTTATCACTACTTGAAGATGTTCTAAAATATAATATAGAAAAACAATATTATAATATTCTAAAGACATTCGAGACGCTCATATGGCACCAAGATTAATATTAGGTTGTTTAATACTTACATAATTATCTTTCATCAGTGTTTAGAGCTAAATTTGAAATACCCTGGTCATAAGAGAATGACGCGAGAGCCCAATATCGCTTTCCATTTAAGATGCAAGAATGAGTTAATAATCGTTTTTATCCCGCTCATATTGCATGAATAGCATTAAAATGTGTATACCCTTTCAAGGGGAGTTAAGCGACAGTGATAGACTGACGCTATATTAAAATCAAAGAGATTATGCTTTTAATAGTTGTGGGAAATGGAAATCTCCATAATATTTAGGCGGCAGAGGTTTTAAGGGTAAACGGGATTAATCGATGCTTGATAACCGAGGCCTCTGTTTTATGAAATAACTTCCCCAGTTATGTCTATAAGGAAAGCTTTCAGGTCAGGCCTTTTCGTAGGGGATTATGCTTTATTCTCGTCTGGTTTATAATTTCTGTTTTCAACACTCGATGAACCTAAGCAAATATATCTAAAGTATGCGGAAATTCCTACGAATTTCTCAAATGTTTACTGATTACCTCTTGGTGTTGCCAACGTATTTATTATGTTAAGGATTTTTTTATATTGTGCACAGTATAATTAGGTGCTTGCATTTCCTTAAAATGTAATTATGTTGATAAATATTTTTTGTACTTTCACACAGAAAGAAACAGTTTATGTAGCAACGTGACTTTTAACTAATTGAATTTTTATTTTATATACCTCATGCTAGTGTGAATGAACGTTTTTGATGTATGATTACATAAAACAACTGGTTTTCATTAATTACAGTATACTTTTTCAAGATGAAGAATTTTGTTGGACTATAAATAAATTAGCAGTAACTAAGTACACAGGCATTAGCGTGATATAAGAGCAGTATATTTGCTGTTCAAGAAAACTTTTAATATGCTAAAATTATTTATAGTCCTTCTGGCCATTACAATGTTTTTTAGATTGTTTATTTGTGTTTCGGGAGATTTTCTTTATGTTAATAAACAACATTTTAACTTTATTTATCCACCTCGAAGAATTAGAGAAAGCTTTTAATATCGCATTTTTAATTCAAAATTTCATATTAGTATCACTTAATCCGTCATTGTATCTGGAAATGAACTAACTGAAAAAGCATAGCTGTGTATGTGTCTAATGAGAATTGATAGCATATTTGAAAACTTGAACAAACATTCCCTCCTAAGAGAGGGCATTCACTCAAGCTTTTAATTTACTTTTACCCCACGCTTACCTATATATTTAATCAACCTTTGCTGAACCTCAGCACCTAATGCAGAGATTCTTTAAATTAATGTTCGGGAGATCTAATGTCTTACAATTTACATTTAATAATGATCGTGCATTAATGAACAAGTAACTCTTAATACGATTTCGTTTTCGTAAAATAAGCACTCTCAATCAATTTGTTTCTGTGTCACAACCTTGATATATATTATTGCTCCATAGCGCCAGTCACAAAATAAAATGAGCCAGGACAAATTCGAAAACCATTCGAGTGAGAAGGGGAAAAATTGTATGATACTCTATGCCTCGCAATCAAGTATCCGACTTTCTTAACTTGAGAAACGTGTTGAAAAGATTGATATTTAAAAGTACAGATACACAATATCATTATATTACGTAACAGATCACATTTCTTTATGTCAATTTTTACTTTGTTGGTTTTTAGTATATTGAAATAAGTCCACAATATTTGCTAAGAATCGTGTTAAATAAGTTGGTTTTTAGAAGTCTGTCTTATGGATATTAAAAAGATATGTTTCTAGTAGCCTGTATAAAAACTTCACCGAAATTAGATACCTACTATCTACAAGGTCGTACCGCATCCGTAATAAAGTTCTTCGAAATGTTTGTTAGTCTGCCCTTGGCAAAAACTTATAAGAAGCCTCAGAAGTTTCCAGAGAAAAGTGATAAAATTTAATTTGTTTTGAGAAAGTTTGTTGTATGTAATTAAGCAAGATGTTGCTTACAGCATGCAAATATAGAACATTCGTAGAAATTACTTTCTCAGATAACCAGGCTTTTACATTTAAAAAAATGTATTAGAATATATAAAAATATATTAGAATTATACCACAAATATGGAAATATTGAGGAAGAGGATCTTGTGTGTGTGTGGTTATTTAATTTTGTGATATAATTTAAAACTTGTTTGAGGCGCTTCAATAGTCCTGCAAATTTTTGGGTATTTCACCACACTAAAAAATCTGTAAAAGGCTTTACCCAGAACTTCCCTCGTCGACATTGTAACACTAAATAATTTTAAAAATCTAATTAAGTAGGAGTAAGAATATCTTCACGTTTCTAATATATTAAGTAAATTTTCAAATTAAGAAAATATATCTCGCTGGGTTTGAAACCACCGGATCTGCATATCGATCGTAACCGCACCTTCGTAGAGATCGTAACTGCATCCATAAGCCGAACTGCGCCATCGAGCCTATTTCAAATTAGTGCTGCGCGCTCCTCTATTTAACGGAACGGTCGTATTGTTGAAACGTTTCGACTCTTTTTGACATTATCCTGTATCTGTTGAATCCTATTTTCGGCAAGTGTAAAGCCTGACCTATGTGAAAATTATTACTTCTTTCTATTTCAAAATTAACAGAAAAATAAACAAAATTTTATTTTTTACGGTGCTGAACCGGTATACAGTGCGAATATAGAGAATGCGAACATAGGCAGTCAAATGTGCTAGAATACAATTTATGGGCTTTGTATGCGTTAGACAGAAATCGGCCTATATGCGATTAACATCTGGCATCCGCAGAATGACGGTGTTTTGTTTTCAGAAAACATTGAATCCTTGGATACTAGATTTTAAATCGTATACGTCTATTTCTGTCTAACGCATACAAAGCTCATAAACTGTATTCTAACTCATTTGACTACCTATGTTTGCATTCTGCATATTAGCACTGTATATTTGTTTGAAGTTTTTCCGGTTTCATTCCAGGTATATATATATAATGTGTATACAAAATATCATCTTCCTCCGACAAATAGTTTTTAAGTTATACCGCCAACAAACAGACAGGCAGACAGACAGACAGATAGACAGACGGAATTGAGAAAACCTGTTTTTCGTCATCTGAAGAAATTTCGGAAGGTGATTTTTTCGTGATTACAATATTTCTTTCATCTTTCAGACGAGGAAAGTAAAAATGAGAAATATTAAAAAATGAACATTTCGAAAGATAAATCTACTTCCATTATTGTCTGCAAAAATTAATAACATTGAAATTTTTAAACTTGTTTGGCTCTCCAATCCCAAGGTGAATATACTTTTATTTGTTCCTCACTTGTAAACATCAATTTATCAAGTCACTGTATTCACCTTGAAAATGTTTCTTAACTGGCTAGCCAGTAAAAAATTTACTGGCTAGCCAGTTATATTTTACAAGCGTGCTCATAGATAAATGATAGCGTGCAAAGCCAGAGTTGTCTTCCTTAGTATGTGTCATATTGATGAATTTAGTTGCTTGTCAGTTTGACATTTTGAATAAATGGTAAGCTTCTAGTTATTTACAAGTGAGAAACAAATAAAATATTCAACAAAACACACCAGGTAACCATTTTTACTGGCTCAAGGATATGACAGGCTCGCCTAACGGCTCGCCAGTCATCCCAATCCTATCGCCAGTAAAAACTGTTTTACCTGGCTTGTAATGTTAAATACTATTTAAATGCACTGCAGCTTTTATTTATGCGAAAGTATTTTTACACACATGTATAGTATTCTATAAGTAATCTAAATGTTTTTTAGTTCATAACATGTAGATAAGACATTTTATCACTTCCATTATACCTTGTCATTATTAATGCGACCTAGTTATTGATTTGGTGGTCTACAGAAATGCATTGTTGAATGATTCCAAAAAGTAATTCTAAATAACTTTTTTTTATAGTTTTATTTCCGGATCAGCTAGTATATCTATACACAGAACTGTTATTTAATATCGATAGTCACTATATTGACGTGAAGAGGTCAGTTTCAAAGGATTCCTCATTCGCTGGATTCTTCATCAGTAAGCAAATCTTGTACAGTTTTCGCTTTAACCGTCTGTGTATGTATTCATAAGCAACCGCACCTGGACCCTTACTTAATTTATTGTTAAATATTTTAATACACTTTCTAATAAATGTTTATATGGTAGGAATTTCTATTATGTAACTGTTCATTACTGACCAACCAGGGGGCATTTGTAATGATTCGAAGGATTTTATTTTGGAACACTTGTACTTTTTTGGTGCAGGCATAGGTTAGCGTGGATCTAAGAATAGATTTACAGATAAGAACACCACACTTATAACTTAACAGTTATAACTTAACGGCGATTTTAGATTAATTATAGGGTACCATTAGGAAAGTTTTGAATGGCATTCATTTAAATTTTTATTAATGTGTAGTTTAAATGTTTAACTATTGATCGCAGGTATTCAATGTGTGTTATAATCATATATCTAATACTTACTATATTGCTAGCGGCTATGAGTGGGAAACTGACCAAGGAAGTGAGACAGACAACCAACTCTTCAATGTATAATGATGAGCTGTGTGCAAGCGCGGCGGCGTCGTCAGGCCAATGGGGAAGTGGGCAAGTTTAAAATTCGCTTCTAAAGGCGGAGTTCGAATTCTCACGCATGCGCACGAGACGCGTTATACTCTAAGTGAGACTATGTCGGCGCCGTAATGTTTTCTGACGTTTCCAGGCCCTACTAGCAATATATGTGTATTATATATATGGTTATAATATAGTAAGGCAAGCGTTTGTCATCATTATGACCGTACTAGACAAGAGTTTGCAATTTTAAGGTTCCAATTAATTGTACAAATAACTACCCTTTTAAAAACCTTAAGCTATGCTGTATCTATCTACTTGGAATCTAGGAATCAATAATCTCTCAGTTCAAATTAGTTGTATACAGTGCACAGTATACATACATATGTACATCCCCGATTTCTTTAACGTAACTCCAAGCAAACTCTATAATATAATACGAGAGAAAGGAAAACCGTTGTGCTGTTCTCTAGCTTGTGTGTCTCGAAAAATAAGTTAGTTTGGAAACTTTCGTCCCGCTTGGTATAAAGTTTTTATGGTGGATTTAGTAGAGTCGGTTGTTTAGTTTTCGAAATTGGAGAAATTTAAACACCGGGCAGTGACTAAATTCTTGGCAACGGACAACTAAAATAGCTAAAATCTTGGAAACAGTTTACCAGGATGCTTTACCATCAAAATGGAATGTCCTTCGATGAGTAAATGAGTATAAGCATGGCAGACGGATCACCGAAGGTGGTGTAGGGTATGTAATACCTACAACGGCATAGAACTCTGAAATTGTTGCCAAAGTGGAGAAGCTAGTAATGAACGATTACACATTACTGTTCAAACGGTAGCAAAGACTGTAAAAATTGACGAGAAATCGTTTAGATTGACACTACATGATATTTTGCGTGTGAATACGATTTCAACCCGATGGCTACCTCAAGCACTCTTGCACATACAGAATCGAGTAAACATTTGTAGTCAGCTTTTGGTTCCTGTTGATGCAGATTTTGATTTTTTTAACAGAATCATCACTATGGATGAAGGTTTGGTCCATCACCCTATTACCAAAAAACCCTGCATGCTTGCTTTAAATGTTCATATCATAAATTTTTAAAGCTGCCATCTACTCGATATTTCCAGATACCCACGGAAGACTATTTTTTGGAATTCCTTTTTCATCTATTATCTGACCCAGCCTTCAATTGCCTTAGTTTGTATTTCGTCGCCACCCACCTTTTCGTTTAATCATTGCAAAGGTTATTCTCAGGAATTTTCACTCTCAAATTATAAGTTTTAGAATGAATAGTTCATCTAGTGTCCACACCTCACCCAGTACAACATTGTGGGTATTATTTTTGATTGATAGAATAATATTGTATTCTCTAGACCTTCTTTTTATTCCTTCTCTTATACTTGCATGTTATTGCCATTTTTTTCTTCCGCAAAAATTGTCTTTCTTCTGGCACTGCCTTTAAAGGAGTTAAGAACAGCATTGTTGTAGGCAAAGTAATGTTCTCGGATTTCTGGGATGCTCGAAGCGTCTTTTAGTCTTTCTTATCGACTTTCTTGGCAATGGTAGTACCATCAAGCGCGAAGCAAGATGAATTCATTGATAATATTGGTAACAATTATGTTTTGTAGTACTTTATTTTAAATATGCTAAATCACTAAAACAGGGGCGATATTTGATGGTCTTGACTTTATTTTGCACTAAATATTTCAGTATTTGAGCTGTTATGTGAGAAGATTCACTATCGTGCAAAAGCAACATTTGCTTCTTTTGAATGTCCTTGAACATAATAGTATTTCTACATACCTTTTAGCCCTAAATGTTTTCTGACTTTATATCTTAATGGCTTTGGCGTGGCCAGTACACCTAATAAATATTTGTTGTTGGGCATGACTGGTGTTTCTCATCTTCATGCACCCATATCCAACTCATATCCATTACGGAAATATAAAGCAGGGCACTTAAAGTTGCCTAAGTTAAAAGGTCCAGTGAACTCATTATCGATGCTATTCCAGCTTATATTGTATTAACTAGTTCATTTTGGTTCACCGACACATGGTAGATAGGATTTCATCAACAATTAGAAAGGCACAACTAAAATGTTCAAACAGTGAAAAAAATTATCCTAGATAATTTGCCCGCGTATGTACATCAAAAAAGGTAGGTACGTTTCGTGACCCTTATAATTTTAGAAATAATTTTTTGAGAGTCGTTATTTAACAAATGCAGATACTATTGCCAAGTTCTTACAAGTTCTGCTTTTTGAAATTCTGTGCGTTTGTAAGGAGCAAAGTAACTTATATTTGTTTTAAATGGAGGTGATTATTTGGGATGGAGGTAAGAGCTGAGGATACAATCAGTAGACGTTGTTTTATCATTGCATATATGTACGAGTATATGTATTGAAATGGTTCCACGTTGCGCGCCATAAATATGGTTATAGGCTCTTACTTTGTTATACCTATGAGTATATGTTTATAAATTTTCTTTTAATCAATTTGACTAGCTCCTGAAAATCAGGGGCGGATTCTTTTTATCTAGATTGCTTATTCTGAAATTTGATGTTCTGATTTTAATTTTGACAACTCAAAATAACTTCTGTCAAATAATAGGTCACACAACTTTGAAAATGTAATGACAAATACCAGATCGTTACATTTGCTATACAACAATACAAATAATAATGAGTTTACCATTAATTTAATTTATTTTCTTTCAGTACTTATCTAAATACCTCAACTCGCCCACCTTTCACTCGAACTTATCAATGTCCTCGGTATAAACCAATTTGTTCCATTCTGCTAACGATCACAACTGCTCCATTCAACAAACACAGTAAAAGTCTCAACTGACAACCAGTATGTCAAAACTGCCTAGAATCAGGAACAGAAGCTCCCTCAAAGCATCGACCCAAACAGACCCCAGCTGCAGTCATTCATCTCCAACACCGCAACACTCCTCCAAAGTACTCCACCGACCAGCACCAACGACCCCGGTATAAGTACAGGACCCCAAATCTCAACTGCCAAATCCTTCAAACATGTTCCCTCTACCAACGATCTCCCTGGAACTCTCCTTTCCTGCCAACAGCTGGATGCAATCCAACTCAATCAATGTACAACGTCAAATGTAATTCCTCAATAAAGTTAATTTAGTATTTCTTTCTATTTATTCCACTCTGTAGATTAGTCCTGATTTTAGTTTAGTTTCGCACCATATGCTTCCTATCTTTCTCCATTTGGTATCTCATCTTCTTATTTTAAAATTTTATTTTTATTTTACCACGTAAACTCCTTCTCTATTGTAACCCTTTCATTTTTTAAACATATTACTTTTTAAATAGGGTTTATTTCATAATTTTAAGTTACACCAAATTAATTGCAGCTTTACATTTTCAAATTTGTTATATTAATAATTAAAACAAAGTCCTTTACGATATCATATTTTCTGCTTGCAACACACTGTATCTTTATTTGGATTTCTACCCACTATGTGCAATAACCTATTTCGATTAAGTATTTGTCATTATCTTCCAATTACATATTTAGATATTACATTAAATTCGAATCCTTCTGTTTTTCAATTAGCCTCATTTTATTCAATAATAAATTCTATATTCTTTTCTCATTACCTATCAATTATTCAAATACCGAATTCATATTCACATTGATCCCTATAATATTCAACTAGTGTAATTACCTAATGCTATTTAAAAATTTATTTGTATACCCCTTTATTCATATCATTACAGTATATTATTCTTTTTGTCATCACTTTTAAAAGCAGCAATTTTTTCGTCGGTGGCAGACGTTGAAGAACGATCTCCACTTTCTTCATGCTGTACTTTACTCACACCTCAGCCAAATTCATTGCAATAGCGATATATCGTAGCCAAATAAGGGACCTGTTCACTAAAGGTAGCATTCAAACTTTTCCATACCAGAAAACCTATTGGTACAACAACGAATTAAATGTAAATAGTAATACTATGCTATAGTGTAGAATTTGTTTTTAAAATCAACATGGATATTTAGATTCTTAGTAAATATTTGGCATGAGACTACCTCGAGAAACCTGATATATGTTTACTATTGTAGAATTGAAGTATTGGTAGTTACCGAAAACGGAACAATTGTTTCCCTTTCCCTAGTATATCCTAGGGACATTTTTGAAAGAAAATAGTATAGTTAATGGGTAATTAAAGATTCAACACCTTGAAACATTTTCCTAATTTTTTAATTTTTCCATTTCAGCCGTTGTTATTAGTAACGGCTACGAAAATTAGCTTCGCAGCCGTAATTACGTCCATAATTGTAAACCTGCAATTAATTATGTGTTTTTGGTTATAGTATCCACTACAGTTGTAGAAAAATGTTCTGTCTACCAGACGTTTGGCTTCCTCGGTACGCCAACAGTCACCTCGCGGTCTAGGTATACAAATAACTATTTTTTACAAT